>JAQGAB010002732.1:0-11274 GCA_034696565.1 Isotomurus graminis
AGGTATTTCATATGCCTGTGAGACTTGACTTGCAGTCGAGCTGGCTTTATCACAAATCCGTATTCCGTAGGGGCTTTGAATTTCTTTCTCCATCCGAAACTCTGGTATGCCTGTGGAAGAATAAATTGCACATTTTTCTCAGTCACTCGTTTAAATTTCTTTCAAACTATCTACTAAGCTGTTTTGAATGTAAAAAGATTTACTGGGAGCCCTGCGTCTCATGTCCTTAAGCGTGTGTGGCTTCAATAACCTTCAGAATCTAATATCTTTGGTAGCTGTATTGGGAAACTGTACGAACAAAGTCTATTTACTTTTTACTCTGCGACATGAATTCTTTTTAAGGCAGAAACGTGATGTTATGAACCCACAAGGGATTGTGGGAGTGTTGCATAACGCAGTTCAAAGTCGTGATGGATTCGAAACTTCACACACGTATGAGTAAACACTAAGCTTAACAGCTTCTCTCTGTCTGTCTTTCTCTATTGATGATTGCACCTCCCTCATTCTTACCTGTTGGTTATGGTCGATGGGTGCAAGACAAACGAGATCTTTGGACGAGTTGGCATGTGATTTCCCTTTGGGGTAGTAGTAAATCCCAGAAGCTCTGAGGACGAATGGAAACTTTTTCCAAGCCTTCTTCCCTTCAGCTTTGAGGTATAGAATGCTTTCCACTTCCGGAACTCCGACTCCTCCGTGATTGAAAAATTCTTCGATGAGTGAATTTTTCGTGTGTTCATCCAGACAGTCTCCACTCAGTTTCGATTCCAAGAAGTACCGTTGGGGATTCAAGAACATGTCGTACTTTTCTTCCTTCTCGACAAAGTAGATTTTGTTTTTCGAGTCTCTCGTCCACATTAAGAGGTTTTCTACCATGTTTTCGTGATCCTCGTAGACTCTTTCTGTTGTTGCACAATCAATCAACATCATTACTTGAGTAAAAGTCTTAATCTTATGTAATTAAGGGGAAGTAAAAGGTTGTCTCTAATTACCCATGTGAAGGTGAGGAATATGTTCCACCAAAGCCCATCTACCAGACAGAGCAACATGATTCTTGTCTGCGAGAAGAGCCAACACTCTTCCACAAGTCATGGACTCATCGACCATTAAAGCTTTGCTACTTCCATCGGGGGAGAAAGCTTTTACGTAAAGACGAGTCACGCTTGCTGCTCGCATTTTAGCCAACGCAACGCGGATCTTCTCTGCCTTCTCATCCTGTAAAAATCCATTGTCATTTGAGATATAATTTCATTAGTCGTAAAGCACAGGGAAATGTGTAATTGCTCGAGAATTGAGAGTGCAGTGGTGGTGGTTGGTAGTAATAGAAGCCATCCCAAAAGCTGCTGATGCTGAGGTTAACGCATCCCGTTCTAAGCAATTATTGTTTTAGCATTCAAGTGTGAAAGTCTTGGTGGTGGATGCAGGAAGAAAGGCATAAGCTATTATTAAACTTTCAAAGCTTAAAGTTAATTTGTGTAGCGTATTTTAAAAGCCATTTCCATGCAGGAACGAAAACGACAACGCATTTTAGTTTAATTACACACCAATCATGCAATAAATCTATTCACTTACTGTAATTAAGGAACGCTCAGTCGTTAATTTGGCAGTCACTAGTGCTGCTAACTACAATCCAAAGAAGGGAAAAAGTAGTAAGAAAAGCAATTGAGAAAAATAAAATGAAATTATGACTAGATGAATTTGCATTTAAGTTCTGCATTCTGCATACGCGAAAAGTTATGCAATTCCTTCAACTTCAAACATTCCAACCCCCCATGCACCCACATACTACGTAAGAGACTTACCAAATACCAAAACCCAAAGCTAACAAAACTAAATGCATCCTGGGAGTCAAAGAAAAGTTTACAAGGCAAACCCGAAGAAGCTTCACCAAAGTTTTGTAGGAAAGTCAAGTTCAAGACAAAAAAGTTAGGACTGACCTCATTGGCATGTATGACATTGTTGGAACTCTGGTGATTACTTTTGTTGAGAGGACAGCTAGTGGTACTTGAGCCACTACTGGAACCCGTGGCAGACAAGGAACTCCCACTGGACAGAAGAGATGCGTTGTCCGAGAATCCCGAGTCGTTATCAGGAGAGTCTGTCCTCACGCCTGATTTTAAAGTGGATTTCATAAGTATTTCTCAAGAAAGGTTAATCTTAAGAGTCAAAAGTTTTCAAGTTTCATACCACTCTCGCTCTGAGTACCGACGGAACTTGCACTTCCACCACCACCTCCTCCAGACTTTGAAGAAGCGATGGATTCAGCCGTGCCTGGAACTTCAAGTAAACTCGGTCCAAGCTTAATTTCTCTGTCGAGGCTCATTTGAAGGGCTGAGAGCTCCCCGAGGATTGCGTTTAGCTCATCTTCCTGTGTGTCCTCCAGTGTGGCTTGGGAAAATCGGAATGGATCTGCAGGTCTTGTGTCCAAACCCTGTGGAAACAAAAACCAGTACATAAAGATTATGAAACTATATACTTGGTGGGAACTTTATGGTGAGTGCGTAAACTGTAGATCCTGTATGGGAAGGAAGACGAATGATCCGAATCCAAATAATCGGATATCTTGGACTCAATATGCGTTCTTAACAAAAGTTCTCTTAAGAGTACTTAAGATTAATCTCTTTTTACACAGAGAATTATGAGATTTGGGTATGCTACGCTAAATCTAGATAGACGTACTCTCCCTATTATCATTACGGTATGTGGATAGAATCAGTAAAAATCTCGTTCACGATTTACTTCTCATCTCTTATTCCCGTCCACAATCCCCGTCCTCCGTTATCACATAATGCAGTTTTAATCTTATCTCTAGCCTTCTATTTTCTCAGCCATTAAGCTGTCAAAACACACAGAGGAAGAAGAACAAGGTTGCTGAGGATGTATTGGAAAGTACGAGTGAAACTCATTTCGAAAAAACGTGTCCGGGTCTCTCTCTCATCTTAACTCCTGACTCTTCGTTTCATTAAAATGCACCTCTTCTTTGGAGTTAAAGTTGCTCGGAACATAAGTAGCTTTTTTACGCTTCAGTACCAAAAGTTGCACAAGACTTTCCAGAATTTGGGAATCCAGATGTGAAGTTTCATCCACTAAAGTGGATACGCATTCCTCTAAAAATTCCATCTTTTCAAACAAAAGTTCATTCAGGGACATGAAAAGTGTTGGTTTTTAAAGGAGGAAGCGATTCCAATCGCATTATAGAAACTATACAACAAACATCGTTAGTCTAAGTTTATCCAATCTCAATAAATTCAACGAGAAAGGTAGTTGTTAAGTTCTTCATATTCCCTTTTAAAGCGTAATTGTCTCAAACAAGCCGTCAACGGAGCAGAAAGAATCTTTGAAAGGTTGAAAGTCTCGCTGTATTTTTGTGAATACATTTTTGCATAAAATAGAAACGTGCCTCACGGAGCTGCCCACCACAGGGTAATTGTCAAGTCATGCAGTTTTATCCATTTTATTCTTATATCATCAAAGCCATGATTACGGGGAGATCCTTCTTCATGAAAAACAAGCTATAAGGTTTCCTATCTCTGTTCCTCTGTTTGACATTGCATAAATCGATTTACTTTTTATTGCCTACCAGGAAGCAAGAAAGAGAGACTAGGGAGCATGAGATGGTTGGCTTGTCTAAACATAACAGAACTTTAATTTTTGTAAAGAAAAATCGTTCTCTTAAAACAAGAAGCTTTTAGGAAAGAATCTCTCTTTAGGCTTTGCATGTCTTGTATTCATGTAATTTGTCCAACTAACAAGTATACAAGACTTAAGAAGTTGAAAACAACATATACACAACGCACACACATTAAAATATGAGAAGGTCAAAGACTGAGTGGTGTGTAATAAAACAAATACGAACACAGAATCGATTAAGTAGTCCTGTTAACTTAAATAAAAGGTATTCGTGAGTACACACGCCTACCTTTTCTCCTTCCAGCTTTTATTTTAATCACAATGAAAGCAAGAAAGAAGGTTTTGCTACGCAAGAATAAATTACGATTCATCAGCCACTTCCGAGGCTTGAAAAGTAATTAAATTTTTGCATAGACGAACAACTGCACACCACGGTGTAGTAGATTCAGTTAGAAACTCTAAACCCAACTTCCTTTTTGGTACTAAAGTCTTTTTAATTAAATTTCCTGTCAAATAAGTTTTCCCATTTTTATTAAATGACAGAATGAGATAACTCGTGTTGTAAACCACTAAGCTTGATTATGACACAAATTTTATTACAAGTACAAACGGTTTTATGATTGAGTAAGCGAGGAAAGAATAAATTGTTGAAGTTGTGGAGTTCCAATTGAATTGTGGAGAAATGTCACATTCACAAGAATGCTTGGTGCACTCGAAAGGAATTTTATTAGGGGTTGGATGAATGATGACTACCAACTAATACTAACTGGGTGGACTAAGGTTACTTCATTCTATTAGAGAATGAAAACTACAACTCTTTACTTTGTACAGAATAAAGAGAAATGTTTGTGTAAGCGATGCTCATACTCATATATGACGAATACGAAGGCTACACTTGCCTCTACGGAAGAATAGATGAATGCAGCAAAAGTAACGAGGGGAAAAGTGCAATAATATTTTATTCAAAAGTTAAAGCAATTGTAAACGGAGAGAATTTATGTTCTGGAATTGAATTGTCGTGTAAGCCTTTCTTTCCTCTTCACTCAAAAAACATAAAAAATGGTTAAAAAGTGTAGAACCATTTTTTAACGTCACACTTCCCTCTTCCGTACCTCACAAATTATTCATCGAGTTTTATTTCTCGAGAAGTTTTTGTGTGTTTCATATTTTACTACGCTTATGCAAAAGAAATCACTTTGAAAGAGGAATATATCTTAAGGATAATGTCCTACCAACTGGGGAAATCCTTCGTCATCTGAGTCATCCGAGTCCAAGGCAGATATTCGAGGTGCCATTTCACTTTCACTTAATCTCTCTCTTCTTCCTAGAAAGAGTTTCACTTTCCTTGGGAGTGTCAGTTGTCACTCATTGTTAACTTCTACCTTTACCTTATTTAGAACTTTGTATTAACGTGAAGCGTTGGGAGTAATAGTTGCATGCATTTTGATTGAAATGCACTTTAAGGCTTATACACAGGCAAAGGCAAAAGGATATGTGTTTGCCGGGTACAATATAATTCATGGAACTTGAGATGACGAGTTCCTTCTCTCTCAGCTCCCTTTCAACTGATGTGACTGAACATGTGAATATGCCGAGGGATGTTGTGTGATGCTCACAGATTGACACAGAATTGGCTACATTTCAAAGTGAGAATAGTCAAATTAGCAAAAAGAGACCATACTGGGAACAACTGTGCACTTTGTTTCCATCAGTTATTTACAGTTCTATGCTTTTTGTCTCAGAATTCTCAACACTCCGTATCCATTTCAACATGATAGAGATGGTGTAGAGTTGAGAGGAAGGAAGATTTACAGCTCAACACAAGAAATGAGTCATTTCATCCATGAAAATGAATACACATTATAGTTCCACCACAACTTCACAACACAATCAGATTGATATCCACCTACGTATGAAGCGATACAAAACACATGTTCCTTTCAGTGTGTCTCTCTGCCTCTCCTCGAATTATTCTGTCGAGTCATTAGCCGAAGAAGGGTAGAGAATTGTAAATTCGAAATTGGAATGGATAAAAAAGTCTCCCACGCTTGGTTCTCTAGCTCCAGCAAAGTTTATCCGTGTCAACTGCTCTTTGCATACACAAACCTCCCTTTGGATTTACGCTTTTTCCATTTCACTCTGGTCACTTCCACCGACACTTGCACTTTGCAGTGTCTCACCATGTGTCACTTGAAAGTAAAAGATACTCTCTGAACTCCATTCATTGCATGGTTAATCTCCCTTTTCCCTATGCAACCAACCAACCACCCGTGTAATGACTTTGGTTTCTTCTCACACTACTCTTGGGATTTTCTCAGTCCCATGCTGCCTCAACGTATAAGTTTTATATCTTTGAGTCTTTTCTGGAAGTCTTGGGTCTTAAAAATCCTCAGTTAAAACTTCTTTTGTTAGGATCCCACATGAAACGGTCGGGGTGAAAGAGACCTTAAAATACACGATACCGGATTGAGGAAAAAGCCGATACAACACCGGATATGGCTTTGCTTAGTCCATGAAAAGTGCGAGTTTAAGACGAAGAGAAAATACTACACAAGGAATAGGAATCTCTCTAGACTCTAGATGCACAAGAATAAGGAGCAGTGGTAAGTTCTTGCACAGGCACTTATTGTGTAAGAGAGCCGAGAGACGTAAGTTCCGTGAAAAGTGACAAGACTGTGAGTCTCGAGAAAGTAAACAGGGAAAGGATCTTATTAAACTGAGCCCGATACGATTCAACAAGACCGTCTTGGAGTGAACTAAACAGCTCAGTCCTAAAAGTCGTTGGTCGTGGTAAGCATCCCCTTCGGTTTTTTCTCTCCGAAATCTACCCGGAATCCGACGAGAGTCAACCCTCCTCTGCACGCAGTTTACGCATTCAAGGTAGACATTCGGATTCTTGGGATTACATATATACCTTGTAGGAAGGAAAGTGCATTTCCTCTCTCCCAAGAAAGAAGCCAATGTCTTATCTGAATCTTGACATTCAGTCTCCTTGATCTTTCCATGTGATACTGAATAAGGAGATGAGAAAAAACCAGCCCAACCCTATCGATTCCAGTCCAAAACACTCAACTCACAGTGTTTGTGGTTATTATGCAATGTCACCCACACATCCATTGTGTATGTGTGGGGAAGAGGTACTTATTCCCAGCTTTTTAATTGTGCCTTCTCTCTTGCTCATTTATTGCTCCAACCCTTTTAACAAGTCACACCTTCTAGACTAATACAAATGATCCACACAAGGAGAAAAAGAAGAGAGTCTAGGAGAAAAAAACTCTAACTGGAACTAATAAGTAGGAATATACGAGTCTCAGTGGTGCTAATAAAGGACGTACGTGCTCAAGAAGAAGTGCATCTCATAATAAACGGATTCTTGGGGAAAGATGCAGTTGGAGAGAGATGCATCTTTTAACTCCAAAAATAACAGGAAGACGGACGAACCCTCGTCTTTGAGGAGCTTTTAGCAGCTCATTTGAAATGAGAATAATATTATGTGTGTCTCACAGGGATGTAGAAAAGAATACGCAGAGGGTATTATTTGCAGGGAAATGGGTGGAGGATATATTTGTAAGCGTGTACACATGTCTACCTACACTTCGTATACTTCGTCATTTCACTTCCAAAGTCATTACCATTTCTCCGTGAGGAATGCAAAACTGGAAATTCTCTTTTTTAATGAGGAACGAGGAGGAGGAGGCATTCATCTCAAGTTTAATAAGGTGGAGGAGGTATATTGTGCACGCAAAGTAAACTCACAGCACATTTATCATTCATTGGAAGTTTGTTGGAAGTCTGTATTCTGTATACTGGCATATGATGGGAGAGAGAGAATTTGAGACTATCAGAAATTCAAGAAGTTGGTCTTTGGCAAAGAAGACTGACGCCGGTCTCAATTGATTTGATGGATGTGTCATTACCATTAAATATTCAGGATGGAAATGTTGGTAAGTGGGTAGTAGTGTGGTATGGGTAGTGGGCAGTGAATGAACATGATGTGGACATAAAAAATTTAAAGGTTTTTAAACATTGTGGCATGATGTTTGATGATATTTGATGTCCATGCAATGCTCATAGCCTCATTAGTTTTGATGGGGACAGGACACACAAGGAGAGAAGCATGTGTATTTATGTTGAATGTGTGAAGAACAGTAATTTTACTGCAATTGCTGCCGTGTCTTATTTTCCTATATTTTATGCTTTTTCTAGATTTTGAGCGACTGGTTATGATCACAACTTCCTAAATAGCTCACACCACCCTCAAAGAAGTTTGGATTGACTTGACTTTTTAAGACGGTGAGACGTAAACCATCAACCTCTGTTGCCACAAGGCTATTTATCAAACTTTGTACTTTCTTCACCGGAAGTTCATTAGTCAGCTCGGGACTGCAGTTTTTGGATAAACTTCAAAGCGTGACTAACACTCTTTCTGGTAAGGAGCGATGTATGTGTGGAGGTGGTGCGATAAATGAAAGAGTTAGCAGGCCACTAGAATATTTGGAATTTAACTCAACAGCGGAACACAACTGCTGTGCTCTAGTTTAATCAATGAGTCAGAAGTCAAAATAAATTCACACCGGAACATGCCTTCAAAAAGTATTTCATTCATTTACGAAACAAATCGTGCTGAGAGCACAAGAGGCAAAGCCAAAGCGTTTGTGTGTCCAAAGTGCACTTGATTCCTTCCAAGATATTCATTTGTGAAGGTGTCACGTTCAGCCTTTCATTGACACGAGATAAAACCTCGCATGGCGTAATCCTCGGTCTGCATGAAAAACCGTATAGATTTGTTCTAATAATCACTTCTTTCATCAGACTGCAGCACATAATGCTCAACCAATTGAGCTTATTAATGTAAAAGATATAAAATCAGGACAAGTCTCCCATTTTAAACTCAAACTCATAAATATGAATACACGACCCTGGCTTACTTTTATCTGTTCACACAAGCCACAAACACTTTACGTGAATCAATGAAGGCATAAAATGGTTATTGACGTGTAGGAGGGAGTTTAAGCAATGACTTCATTCAAGTTACAAGGAACAACAGCAAATAACCCAAAATACTATAACCTGCCTGAAAGTATTCACTCAAAATTAAATTGATATTACTTCCCCCTAATTTAATGTGATTATGATTGTTTTACTGAAAAGGAGGAGAGGTTGGGAGTTGGTATAAATTAAACTAATTCTTCCATATTCCCCTTCGGGCTGAGGCAAAACCCCAGCCTCTTGAGATGAAGTTCTGTGGATGACATTAGCAGATCTCTTGACAATGCAAGTAACCTCCTCCCTTTTCTCGGGGAATTTCTTATTCATTCCATTTCAAACGGTCGTTGTAAGTGTATTGCATCTTGGAAGATGAAAGGTACACCCATTATTATCATTTAATGCCTTATTGACTTGGTAGAAAAAAGATTGGTTCTTATACACGACCCATCAACCACGATCAAGTCCCACCCATTATCCGCATTGTATGATTATTTCCATTGTATTATTTCTCTCTTCCAGAACTTCTTAAAAATCTGATCATCTTTTTTGATACAGAATAACTTTCTTCCTCGCCCTACCTCCTTGGAACTTCATACATCAAAGTGTATATTGTTAGAGACTCACTATACACACATACAAAAATGTAAACCTGATGTGCATCTACCAAAAGCATTATTATTGTGCTTTGTACGTGGATCACAGTCTCTTAATCTTATTTCGTCTCCCCCTCAGTTGCTTTTCGGTCCATAAACGACTCCATTTCTCCATCACACTCACACAAAACTGCCATTGCCATCATGATGAGAATGCGTACGGACAAACTTCATGACGAGCTTATCCATCTCAACTTTCTGGTGCAGTGCAGAAGCAGCAGATGAACAGTTGAACTTCTCACTATATTTCTGATAGTCATGAACTTGATGTAATCTCCTTTTATCTCAGAAAGACGCGGATGCTCATTTTTAAAAGAAAATTCCTTAAATTTGAAATACCAATCCAATTTCCTTTCCTTCATATCTTCTCTTGAGTTCCATCCATCATTCTTTGAGAAGTGGGAACACATTTTGCATGTTTGTGGGTAGGTCGGTATTTCCCAGCGTGTTTGAGGGTCTTACAAGAGAGAAAGATCAAATTCCACACTTCCTGATACACTTAAGAAGATTATCAAAGTAGCTCAAGTACCCATCCAAAAATTCACATGTAAGGCTACCACAGTGTAGTGACTTTAGTGTTGGATTAAGTGCCCAGTAGGGACACTTGAAATAAAGCCTTATTTCTTCCCATTCATCCAGAACACTTATTACTACAACACTGTGCGTTTTTCTCAAAGCGAGGAAACTCCTTTTTGTACAAAAGACAAGGGATCTTAAGATGAATGGTACGATAGGATGGATGGACAAGGGACATAAATCTGTTCTGCTTTGATTGTTACACAACCAGAAAAGGGAAGAAGTAAAAGTTCCGACTTCCAAATAAAAATGCATTTTTCCATTCAGGCCGTAAATGGTGTGACGCATCATGCAATTCATTTATGATGCATGGAACCCAGAGGAGCGTCTGAAGTCCAAAACATTTTTTTTATGTTTTTGACTTGTGTCAATTAAGGTATGTGTGTCTGTGTGTGTGCATCTTTGGAGGAGGAGAAGAGGGACAATAAAAAGAAACTCGGACTTTCAAATTTTAAGCACCGTGTCCCTGCAACAACCAACCTCGCTGTCAATGGACATAAGTTGTCTGCAACAGTCTATCGTTTGTTCATCATTCAAAATTCGTGTGTGTGTGAAGAAGACACACCGAAGATATTTATTTTCCCAGCAAGGGCTCACTTCCTAGTATTTTGTTCAAGAACAAAAGATCTTTCTTAAGTCTTGTCTCGACCGAAAAGTCAGTTATGGTCATTCTCACATTGTTACTTATGAACCTTGAATTGTCTTTGCTATTCATAAACTATAAGCTTATATGGTCCCAGTCAAACATTTCTATTTTCTTGTGCCGATCAGTGGGTTCCAGAAAAATTCCAATGCACACTGTGATAATGCAAACTATTGAGGAGAGACTACTATAAACCCTTAAAATATTTATTCTAAGAAGAAGCCCTTACACTTTATAATCTCTTAGGGGCTTCCATAAAGAAATTCTAACCTTCTTTGGGTTTCTAGTGGATGACATTATGACATCAATAGCACCTTGTTATTACCGTCTCGAAAATTCCCATCTCATTACACGAAGATTAGTAGGGAGTAAAACATTCCATGGGATAAAATCATATCCACGCCATATTTGGAGTTTACAATTGTAACAAAAAAGTACTCAGGAATAAAAATGCAAGAACACGTGATAGGTGGCTAAACATGTGCAACAAGATCGAAAGTTGTATCATCCTTAATAAAATACCCTTTTATGCTTGAATGAGTAATTAGTAATTTTATAACTTTGGCCAAGAAATCGGAAGAGCCTAAGCCCAATTATAACCATATGCTCCTATTTCCTACTTAATTATTCAATTCAAGTGAGATTGCAAGTGAAATTGAGGAGTTCTCAAGTTCTCACCCATCAACGTCAAAAATAAATGTGCGTTGAATTCAATTGCCCATTCATCATTTATTTCAAACACTTAAAGAATATTAAGTTTGGATCCGCCTTGAACTTGATAAGATG
>JAQGAB010002733.1:0-11273 GCA_034696565.1 Isotomurus graminis
TCTGCTCTGAACTGGATAAGTTGGGACCCATAATTGGGAAGCATCAACTAATCCGTCAGAGCAACATACTCCAACAACAAAGACTGAAGGTTCATGCAGATAAGCATGCATTGAGGTCATGCAAATGACATATGTAAAAAAGTGTAAAAATGTCCAGCTAGCAAGTCTATCCAACAGAGTCTCTAAGTTCATCGTGAAAATCTATCCTGACTCTCTCATATTCATGATGTCTCTTATTCATCCCAGCATGCCAGATCAAAAATGAGAGCAAATGAGGTCAAGCGGCCCTAAATAACGGATAGTTGGTGGTGCATAAAGTGAATCTTTTACATCTTACTTCTTCGACTAAAAATATCCTCATATATAATTAATTTAAATTATACAATGCTAACCTGATAATTAAAAAAACTCTTTTTACTCACAGAGAACTCCTAAGAATGGAGGTAGCAGTTTGCGTCGATAGAGAATATGAATGAAGTGTAAACTGAATTCTAATGAGGATAATCAACACAATTGTTTACGCAATATCTGGTCGAACATCCTGCCAATTTTAAATGATAGAAACCCTGATAATTAAGCAGGCGATCGTGTTGTAATATAGGAAAACTCCTAATTTGGACAAACTTTTGTCGGATTTTTAATGAAGATTTGAAACAAACTGCGATTCACATCACCTTATAGTGTGATAGAATCCCTATTAAGGCCACGAAGTTTTAATTTTTTTAAAGCCATTTTTTTTAAATCGGGTAAAACACTACTTTTTACCGATTTTATTTATAATACGCTCGATAATGTGACTTACAAATCAAAAATTCATCAACAATTAATCACCACTGACATAATAAAACTTCGTACATTTGTGGAAGTCGAAATCCGAGAAACTCCAAGCAATCAACTTGTGCTTACAGATATCAGACTTATTTCTGCTTAAGTGACATCAAAGTCAGAGAGATAGACACTTTAAGAACGTGGCTTCATGAATCAAATCTTTAAACATAAGTTTAAAACTTCAATTACTGTATTTTAACAAACCCTCATCATTCAAACTTTTGCTTGTTTTAAGAATTATGCGTTTAAGATCACAAGTTTTCTATCCAATGTGCGTTATAGTCTGAGGTATTGAAAACCTTTCACGAAGTGAATGCATGGGCGAAGGAGGCTGTGAGATAAAGTGCATTCCCATGCACTAGTAATAAGGTCGAGTAGGAAGTGGATTGTGTGAAAGAGAGTGGGAAAGACCCACGGTAATTGCGCAGCAGAAACATGTTTATTAGGTATACGTTATAGGTATACAAATAGTATATGAGAAGAGATGCTTGTAGGTATTGGGAGTTGTGATAATACAGACATTGACCACTAACTCACCCACCCTGCCCATTATTCAACATTAGCACCCAATAACAATTCATGTGAATGACTTGTTTCGATATAATTTCGAACAATTTCCCCATAACTAGATTAACATGAGAAAATTCATTTCAAAACAGTAATTTCAACAAACCCAACGATTTATTTTATGTTCTCACTTCAAGAAAACTATAGCTTATAACTGACGTGAAAAAAGACAAATGACTACTTTGAGTAATTTTTATACTTAGTAGCGTAATACATCTTATAGCAATTCAAATATTTCTACACATTCTTTAGTAGAAGCACAGTTTCATTATAAATAAGTCTTTCGTAACACAAGTAACTAAAGTAATTGGCTAGAGACAAGTAAAAACTTAATAGTCATAAAACATTCATACAGAATCGTATGGTCAAAATTAATGACCTGCTTGTTCTCGTTGTTTTAACATTTTCCATCGCTCCACCAACACTTATGCGCATATCGAGAGAGATTACTGAGCCACTGTCTTCAAAACTAGCTAGGTTGAATTATTCAGCAAAAAAAGAATGATTATTGCTAGTATGCATGTAATCTTGTACATTTCTGGCTCCAGACTTAATCAGTACCCCGAAGAAAGTCATTAAACTATTCATCTTGTGATCATATAACAGACAAAAATGAAAATAAAAAACTGTAAACGGACAATCATTAATCTAATTTATGAAGGAGTAGTGTGAAAAATGAAGGTCCCTTGTTGTGTGTTTCTTGTTACTTTTTGACTTATGTGATTCGCCTGTGTTGTGTAAGTTGGTTGTGATTCAACTTGTGGCTGACTAGTTTGAGAAGTGTCAACAATGAAAACTCTAGTGTGTGAAGTTGTGTAGGAGGCAAAGTGAAGACCGGAAGTCGTAGATGTTGTCAATGGAATGGGACTAAGTTTCGGGAAGGACCCTGACAGTTTGTATGTCGGAGTGAATGTAGTAGCTGTGCAAACTGACCTTGCAAAACTAGGTGTGGGTAATGTAGTTGGCGCGTGTGGAGGAGGTTGAAATCTGTGGCAGAATTTTGTGGGAATCCGAATTAATAAAACTGCTTCTTTTACAGCCGCGTCAAGTGCCGCGTATTCTGCGTTGGTTGATGATAGGGTAACAATCGATTGCTTCTGTAAATACCAGCTGCACTCCACTGATAATCAAAATGAATCCGGTGGTAGATTTTCTGTCTAATCGATCTCCGGAATAGTCCCAGTCAGCGTACCCGATGAAAGTGACAGACTAAGAAGGCTTGCCGGTAATTGCTGCGTTAGCAGTTACTTCAGATCAGATTTGAGCGAATGCTTTACACCTACAAACTGTCATATGATCTAGATTTGGCCGTAGTTTGACTCTTTTCCATTTTGTTGGCGCAATTTGTGAGCTATTTTTGTTGAGAATGTGGTTATGGGCGTATACGGTAAGTGTAACCATGAAGGCGTGACGTCCTGAGCTGGTTTTCTTGGCAAGACGGGCAACTGCGGACAATGAATTTCCGAAGTCATTCCTTTCCAGAAGAATTTCTGATGGATTTTGTTTGTTGAGCATGGGTGGAGAAGTGTCCACTGTAAATAAATGAGTGACAGGCATCACACACTAACGGGACTATGGATGCTGGAATAACTAGGCATGGTTTAGAGGAATTCTTATCCTGAAACTGCAGGAGCTCACCATGCACGGAGAAGTGCTCGTTTAGGGTCTTACATTAGGATCTCGGCAGACGTTATTCCAGAACGGGTCGGGAAGCTGTTCCGCGATGTCAAACTCTCAGTGTCCCCGGTCTGATATAATTATTAAGTCCTCCAAAATGACCTCAGGACACAAAATTGGTGGGTCAAGAGGTTTAGATATTATAGGAGTAAAAATACGCCGATACCTATCCGCCAAGTCGAATCATTAAGGAAGCAAAATTGGACATAAAATCCTCCAACTTTACACACCAGTGACTGTTGCGTAAAGTCTTGGGAGCTACAATCAACTAAACAAATCGTATACTTAATTAGGTCTACCACTTAAATACAGGAACAGAATCTGAAGGTACAGAACAGTAGTGTGGTGTCAACAGTGGCGCTTGTATTAAGATTGTGTGTTGGTCTGGGGCAGATGATCTGCAGCGTTTGATTTATGAATATTTTATAGTCGCTCTGCATAAAACAAGCGAAATAAATATTTTGTAATTGACATACCGACCGCCTTTTGGTATCGATTACAGGCTCTCGTGCTAGCGAATGCTGGTTTTATTTTTAGCGAATTAACAAAGGCTCGGTCCACTTGTTGTCCCACAGTGGAGGGTGAAAAGATGCCAAATAGACCTCCCCTTGCGCTAACGCAAGAGTCAGTAAAATAAGAGTATGTGTCAATTGCACTTACTACCTAAATAAACCAAAATAAAACTCTTCATTTTTATTCCCGTTATTTTGAAGGATAATGCTACTAATTCGAGTTCACTCGAACAGGTGAAAGAGACTTAATCCTGCGACAGGTTTTAGTTCGAGTCTACTGTCTATTTGTTCTAGTTAACAATTGGTGGTCTAATGAATTATGTTATTTATCTAAATGTATTTTTATGAGATAAATATTCTTCGTTGTAAACTTGATTGTTGAGACAGAAATGTGCAATAAAACACTAAACTTCTTACATAAGAGCCACATTTTCTGATACGATACTGTACCAAACACGTTTCACTCTTGCCAAGTTCGTCAGTTTCCGGGTTATCGTTCTCACTGTCAGAGCAATTTCTTTCTGCTGTCATCCGCTTTTGAAGAGGAAGGAGTTATTAAAGTAGTTGCTGCTGGTATAGCACCTCTTCGATGTCTTTTGATGCGTGAAAGCAAAGTCTGTTTTGCATGTCATCATTGTCATTTGCAAATATGTCGGTAGAAGTATCGCCTGTACAAAAATAATTGATTAATATCTAAACCACTCATAGCTAGTTTGCAATAGAGTATTTTGCAATGACATGGCATCGTGTGTCGCTATCTGCTGCAACCTGTTCTACAATTTTGAAAATTACTTCAGACACTAGTCCATCCTGCAAAGTGTTAATTCTGATTTCCGTGCCCGGAGGTTCCTCGACTACTGGTGACTCCACTACAGCTGTCTGCACCAACTTATCGGGAATAGTATGTTTTTTTCTTGTACTCTGGACAAATCGGCAAACTGTCAAGCGTCAAGTTATTGTATCAGATAAAAAGAGAAAACCAAAAATATGTTAAACGAGTGTCCTACCTGATGTTGGCTCAACCAAAATTTTCTTCCAAAGCATCCATTCCAAACTTCGAGAGCTGAACGGTTTGGCAAAAATTCTTGAAGATCATAATAGTTTCAGTTACATTGATGTTTGATTTTCACAGCGAGCAAATTTTCGATTTTGCAATACCGTCCAATTTGCTCGTTTCCTTGAGACTACTGCTTTTAGTGCTCGCAAGTTCGGTCAGTATTTTTTGGTATTCAGGGTACTAATTTTTTATTCGTTCGATTGAAATAAGTTTGCGATTACAGTAGAGAAATCGTGGCCTCGTTGCGGTTGTGCACAATAAGAATTTCCACCGCAACAATATTCCTACACTATAATAAGACACGGGAACAAATCTAAAATATTTCAGTTTATTCAGTATAAATGTATGTATGATTTCTTACTATCAAATTTAGATCTTGCCTACAGGAATTATGCTCGAGTATCTGAAATCAACGAGGTAAAACCAACCTGTTTAGGTTAGAATTATGAAGCCTTGCTTATCGTTCATGCATCTGATGCTGACGAAAGAAAAGATCTGACACCTTAACAGACAAAATGAATGATGACCTCTGTAGAAAATGAGCCAAAATCTAATTAAGCGTGCACCTATGTAATGTGAAAACGTACGCCGGGAACCAAGCCTATACAAGGGCGCATAATAGTCTGACGCAACTACAGGAAATCCATATCCTACCCCGTGAGGCCCACTGGGAGGAGCATACATATTAAATAATAGTGGAAATTTTTTACGACAATCAGGTTTCTCACTCCAAGTGTAAGCATAAGAACCTACTCCAAGTAGCCTATTTTAGCCCACTCAATTTTCAAATTCGTGGCGATTTACTTATAAATTATTTCTAATTATTCAACGAAAGAATTTTACGCGCTTAAATCAAACCGATTCTGACATTTGGTTCAGCCGATTATTTTATGCACTTTGAAGCAAAATAGTTGTACCATGAACCGCGAAATAAACACCCTGTTGCATCGATTTTTGCCTCTGACACGATATCAAAATTGGCTCAAAAGCTTCTCAAAATATGGCTATCATGCGACCATTAAACAATTAGAGAGAGGTAAATCCCCGTTCGGAAGCTATTGCATAATGGATGTAACTACTGTATCTTCTATCCCCACATAAACACCCTGCTGCATCAATTTTGACAGACACAAAATCAAAAATTGCTCTAAATAACGATATCTTACTACCATTAAAGTATTGGAGAGAGATCAATTTTGATATTTTTGTTGCCATTTAAGTACTTAGTTTAAGGCGAGCAAAACTTGCTAAACTAAAAAAATTGGTGATGATTTTGCTGCCGAATTTGGTGATGAATTTGGTAATGAATTTACTGATGAAATTGCTGATTTACTGAAGGATTTTGCTGATAAAAGTGCTAATGAATTTGCTGATGAATATGCTGACGAAATTTTCGATAAAGTTGCTTATGAATTTGCTGATAAATTTGCTGATGAATTCGAAGTTATATTTCCTGATGAATTTGCTGATGAAATTGCAAACAAATTTGTGGATGAATTTGCTAATGAATTTGCTGATGAACTAGCTGACGAAATTGCTAATGAAATTGCCAATGAATATTCAAACACTAAAAGGAATAGAGTTTATTCTGATGAATAATAAAGTAGAATTTGGAGCTCAGGAAGAATGCGAGTTCCCCAGCCAAGAGTATTAGCCTGAATGTGGATTCTGATGAAGTGATGAAACATAGCAGATTGTGTGTAGACGTGGACGGTTCTGACATGGTAAGGAATTGGTGGCAGTCACAAATAATACAATGTTGCCACGTTAACACATGGAGTAACCCTATGCTAGAGATAGTAACCCGGAGGTAAAGATAGTAACCCTGCGGAAAAAATAGTAACTCTGCGCTTTAGATATGTGGCGCGTATAGGATCATATATTGTTGAGCTCGGTGGAATATGTGACTCTGTGATACAATTTAAAGTCTAAATATAAATGTAGATTCTGCACTTTTGTAAAGATATTGCATAAGTCCATCATGCAGTGGTTGTTGCCCTCATGGATGACCATGAGAAGCCAGACAGGTAGCAACAGCCACCTGTCTGGAATCTACTTTTAATACCAAAATATGTGAGGTACTACCTGTGCACTTTTCCCCAACAATCGGGAGTGCAGGACGAGCTACGGTAGGACGAGGGTGGTTGGTATAATGTAACACATTGTATTAGGCTGTACAATAAGTAGTGAGCCTAAGGTACTTACAGTGGTGCTAGAGTAATTCTGATGGCACTGTTCGAAAGAACAAGCGTTTTCAGGCTGAAAACTATCCGCAAGTTTTAAAATTTTTGTATACACCTTGCTACGAAGAATTTTTTTTCAGTTACCTTGGTATGGTTAAGGAATTTTTCTTAACATTAAACTCAATTATCTCTAATATTGGATACTTTAAAGTGTTTAAATTTTTTTATCTGCAAGCTAAGATCTTTAAAGGTCTTATAAAAATTATAATTTTTTTAGGGCAAGTTGGATTTTCCTTATAACAATCCTTGAACCCAAGTTTTCAGAAAAAAGGAAGTTTTCAGAGTTTCTGAGCTTAACACTGGAGGTGGGACAACGAGAGCTTCTAAATTTCTTACAAACTTAAAGCATATTTCATGAGCTTTAAGATAAAATTTTCTGGAAGACTAAGTCTCTCCATTGCTGCGTTATTTTAAATTTTGCAAAGGTTAAAAAAACGTGTTGACCCTAGTGACTTAACCGTTGTCAGATGAATTTTTTTGAAATATGCTTTGCTTCGCCAATCATAAAAATTGTTGCTCAAAATTTGCACTAACATTTTGAGAAATGTCTGCTTAAGCGTACTAGACTTCCTATGAAAACTTATGAACTATTTTAGACTCGAAAATGATGCATTTTTCTGGATTTAGGAAAGCTTTGCCGATACACCCTTAATCATCGCTAAATTGAAAAATTTCATAATTTTTTCGGGTTAAAATATTAGGCTCAGTACTTTATGAACGGCCTAATAAACATCATAATAAACATCAGTTTAATTGGCATTGTCACAGAGTGATTAAAAGATGCGCTCACTCCGGAGTGGATGGAGGGAAGAAGAGGGAGATTCATTCCCTTTCCCACTCTGCAGAGCACAACAACAACAACCCCTTCATCCATAATCTTTAATTAATTGTAAAGCTATTAGAACACATAATAATATTACCACACTATTTACAGGTTATTGTACAAGTCTTGTGTACAAGAATAAAGTGTACTTGTGTGTTGAACTCGTGTTCCTGTGTGCCTGAGTATATTATTGGAGTGTGTCGAACTGGTGTTCATGTGTGCACAAAATATATTATTGTGGTCTGTTGGAGATTTCATCCCCTCAACCCTTCACACACAATTGGACTTCACAAAGGACCATATCCCTTGAAGGACGACCCTCTTAGGACACGCACGAGCCATACTCATCCGTAAAGGTTAAACCTCTCACTAAGTCATCACAGGTCGAATTAGATTCATTAAATACGCAGTCAGATCAGGGAATAATAATTCCATAAGGCATTTCATTCCTCATATTCCTCATAGCATGTTATTGACTTGCCTAATAAAGTTTTGCACTGAAATGTTGATTATGAATTGAGGGTGACCCTGATCAAGAGGCATGAGGAATTGGAATGTACAATTCACCCTCTTCTTCATCATTTAAATGATCTCTGCACCTATACAGCTTTCGTTTGTTTTCCAAAGGTGCACCGTCTTGAATTAACGAAATCAAATCACTCATTGTGTAGTATCAATAAAGCTAACCATGAGCTTTTACTCGCAGATTTATGAATACAAAGTTTAGCAAATGCTTTTTCGAAGAGCACGAAAAAAAGTTCAAAGAACTTGCTCATAGAGCAAATGCTCTTTACTCAAAATACGTGCAATTGCTCAGTTTGACATTAATAAACTTTGAGCTCCTGCTTATCCTTCCACACAAATGCTCAAGTTTGTATGAGTTCCATCTGCGTGGATTCACCTTATAATACTCGTGTTGTATTTAGACCGTTGTATCCCTTCGGAATGACAACTTTTCCAGTCGTAGGCCTGTTTAGAAAACCAAAAAACTACCGCCGCAGTAGGAAGTGCCGCGCTTCAGACTACAGTTCATTTTACCGGTTCAACGATGCAAATGTAGAATGGCTCGCTGACCATTTCCTTGGTGACGGAACCGAAACTCGGAGTGGTGCTTTATCTGTTAAGCAACAAATGCAGGTTTTTCTTCGTTACATTGCAGATCCGGGGTTTCAGAAGGGAGTTGGTGAGGGTATCAGAATAGACCAGAGTACCGTTAGCAAGACAGTGCATAAGGTAGGTTTTTGTCGTATGGTACATTTATGTACCCTATGACACACGAAAGAGTTAGCACTCCTTGATTCAAACTTCAGGTAAAGGAAAAGATCATGGAGAAAGCTCACTTGTGGATTCCATTTCCTTCAGACGTCAAAACTTGCCATGCTGCGAAACAGTTGTGGCAGGAAAAATATAAGATTCCCTGAGTCATCGGTGTTATAGACCGCACACACGTAAGGATCCCGAAGTCAGCGGTTAGTTAGGATGAATACATAAACCGTAAGGGTTATGCAAGCCTTAATGTTCAATCTAATTGTGATGCAACTGAAAAATTCACCAGCGTCAGTGCAGAATGGCCAGGGTGTATACACGATAGCCTCTTCTTGAAAACCTCCACTGTGCCTACAACATTTCGAAAATTAAGCTGTGCGCTTCCTGGCGACAGTGGTTATGGAATAGCCCCTTGGCTTATTACTCCGTATAAAAATCCACAAGACGCACCTACATCCAACTTAAATTTTGTTTATGCTAAAAAAAGAATAAATATTGAACGATGAAGCGCAGATTTCCAATCCTCCAATACAAGGTCCGAGTTACACTAGATTCCGTTTTGGCGATTATCATTTATTGTTTTATTTTTGATAACGCTGCAAAATATTTGAATGATGACGACAATTTTCAAGAGATTACTAATGAAGAAGTAACTTTTGATGAACCCGTTTCAGATGAAGATCGCCCGTACGTTGTTCAACATTAGAAATGAAATGTATTGGGGATGTACATTCGAATCCGTTTATTAATTCTAAAGAAGGAATTTGTACGTTTAAGTTACTCTGGTTCACCGTTAATTTGTATTTGGAATGTTTCCTGACTTGAAATCATCTGGAACGTTCTCACAGCGTCAAAATTGGTGGTCATTTTCTCAGCCTTAGATGGAGATTATTGATTATAATCTACGCTTCTTCACACGAAGTTATTCTAACTGGTTAAGCAGAACAAGTCGCTGTAACATTTGATTGCTGAGCTTGGTAGTTTCTTCCGTCTCGTACTTAGAGGACAGCGACTCTGGATTTTTCTTGTTTTTGGCTGATGGAGGAGGTGAAATGACGGCGACTACTTGTGCAATCATTGACGGTGGCGGTGCAGATGTTGATGGCTCGTCTTGTACGTAGGAGGTGCTGATTTTAAGTTGAGGTTTGTGGAGTTTTGATCTAACCTCGAAAGCTCCCTACATAGTAGTAAATACGTGCTTAATTGAACCAGTTTTGCCACTAGAAATAGTATGAAAGGGCCTTACAGGTGTCATATTTGTAGCTGGGTTGGTGTTTACGCCAAGAAGTTAAAAAAGGATCTTCTCCTATACTACCAGTTCTATCTTCTTGTTGCCGGTTCGCTTCTAATCCACTATCTTGATTGTTCGGGCTTTCGATCTATGGGTTTTCTTCATTAACGACTTGGGAGAAATCTCCTCTCCATTGGATTTGGTCCATCTCAGACAAAACGCTTTCTTTGCCTTCTCCAATTTAGCTACAGGAACTTGTGAATATGCGAGCAACTGTTTGAAGTCCTTCAGGATTAGTACAAACTTTCCAAAGTTGTCCGAACACAAGTCCTTAATTCTGACATCACTATCACTCTCCGAAGTACTTTTACATACCTTATCGAATCAAATATACCTATTGATTAAGCTTAACTGGTGATAACTATGGAATTCTCCCCCACTGCAATACCTAAGTAAGGTGAGCAGGCTTATCAATCCTTCTTGCACAAACTGTGAGTTTTGACTCTGTTTTCATGAGGATTTGCTCCTGCTCTTGAGCAAGACCTCGTGAGCAGAAGCAAACCCTTATTCATACAAATCAGAGCATTTGCTTTCACTCCATGCTCATACTCGTGAGGATGTGCTTTTGCTCAACAACTTTGCTCAAGAGACAATGCTCAGTTTTATTCAGACGACTAATTATCTTGCAACTCATTTCATTTCCACTACTCACAGTCAATATAAGTTTCTTTTGAAGAAGCATTAGTCACCGCTGTAAAATGTCTCGATTCACATGTAAAAGTTCAAATTATTAACGAATATTTAAGTAAATATTCGTTGAATGCATTTTCGTTTTGTTTCGTTACATCTTAGGAATATTCACGTGTGGAGGATGACATTCCAACTTATAAGTCCATCCATGTCATTCAATAGGTCATAACCGCAACGCCTGTCAGCAGACTACTCTGCCAATAATAAACAAAGCTGGGCTGCTCTGGTCATTTTCAATGAAGGTTCGCTGGTTCTTGTTAAAATCGTACCCGGAAAGATTGATGATATCATCGGCTGTTGCGTAATAACATTCATTGTT
>JAQGAB010002734.1:0-11270 GCA_034696565.1 Isotomurus graminis
TTATTTCATGATCTCCTTAAAAACTTACCTCTCTAACACGCTACGGTAACCCAGCACAAATAACATTCACACAAATTCTATTTCACATTCAATCCAATACAGCAGGTTTTATTTATTTAGGCACGGAACTGGTGTATTCAATACAAAGTCCTTGTTGGACTACAGGCGATTTCAAATCTTTACAGGTATGGTCAACGTTTGCCTGGGTCCTGTTCTTTATCCCTCAATGGTATCAGTTTTGTCCGCTTTAATAGTCGTAGGAGTCTACACGGCCATTCGTCTTTTCCACACAGTCCCGCTTCCAATTTACACTCTTTTCGTACTCCTCGCAATCGACGGGGCACTTATTATAAATTTTGCTATCAAAGCATGCGGACAAATCAACAGGATATCAAACCAAATCCTCACTAAATGGAAGTTCGGAATATTCAACAGCCGAAACATGAGTTTATCTAGAAAGCAGTTTTACTCATGTGCCCCTCTTAAAATTAAGGTGGGATTTTCAAATTTCTTTGAAATCACAACACCCCTTATAACACTCGATCTTTGTCTGACTCAGACAGTTGCACTTTTGCTTACTTCATAAGCATGTGTTATCATCATCCACCAAAATTCCGCATTGTGCAAATAAGACATTTTAGATTTTCGCCCCATTTTCAAGTGTTGAAAATGAGGGTTTATAAAATTTATGTAAGCCGATTAGTTTAATATTTTAAAGTTAGGTCAAAAATATTAAATTTTTTGGAGAGTAATGGGTCTTTATTCATGTTAGCGAATCTCTCGCGCGAATCAATCGCCAATTTTAAGATTAGATAACACAATGTAATCGTTTTAAACTTGCTCAACCGAGCCAATATTTGTTCATCAAGCGACTACAGAATAATTTAAGGTATAAGCTAACAACACATTTACTGGACTAGCCGAACTGCTCGTATAACAGTCACAAGTGTTTTTTCCACCAAATGTTTTTACTAAAGATGTGCAGAATAATTTGCTGTCGTGCATGTTGAACTCTATTGCTTATACTGGAACATTGGTTTATTATTTTGCAGTGCAACTTTCAATCTAGAAACTTGTTTTCAAATTGACAATATTACAAGTAGACATAATTGACTCATTTTTTATTAACATAGATTTTAATTATCTAATGTACTTTTAAACTTTTATTCGACTTTTTAAAATCTAAATTGATGTATCCTTGTACAGGTTGTCATTAAAATCAATAAAGGTCCGATTCAATTTATGTAGGAACAATTGCAGACGCAAAATTGCTAGGACATGCTACCTAGTAATACAGACCCGCTGTTTTTAAACATTGAACTACACAATTATATACTTCAATTTTGTTTCTGTGATAAAATCAATTCCTAATCGCGTGCTTTTGATAACAATGATTTTTTAGTTGGCTCAAATGTCTGCTTCTCTTAGTTTTAACATAAATGAGGATGCGATTGTTTGCCTTCCCATCGGGTTCTCGCAATTTTCCATGTTCCCCAGCTATGCTTACGTCGCCAGTTGACTCGTAATTTATTCAGTCATAAGCGCATACTTAATTCTTCTGCTTCAAATTTAAATTTGCCTGCTCATATGCAGATGTATTACAACAGAAGACCATTTCTGTGAACTTCAGTCGAGGAATTATATTGTGAGTCAGTTGATTGAGAATTAATACATGTTACGTAATGGAAGTTTTACTTATGAGAGTTGTTATTTCGCACTAAAGCTAGACACAAAGTAAAAATGTATTATTAAAACTATCCGAGACTAGACAGACAGAGTCAATTAAATTTTAAAAACAATTTGGAGCAGAACACGGTATGCTTAAATATATGTTACGATTATCCTTATATAAAACGTATTAGACACAGATAATAGCTACATACTTATAAATACCCTTGTGCATTAATGCGCTGTGTCCAGTCTAACTGAGGAATATTCTGAACATTTCTTAATCTTCACGATGTCCAAATGTCCAGTATAAAATTAATATGGGTAGATGGAAGATAAATCTTTATATGATTATTTTGTTCACGAAAGGTATAAGGTATTTATAACTAGCATCAGAAAGAAATTGTTATGTACGTTCAGGTTAGCCAAGTATCTATTTATTTCGACACAGTCAAACAATGGAGATGCTTATGCGTCAGTTTTTACTTAGCACAAGTAGGTTGGTACTGATGGTTTTGATAAGATAACGTTTACTCAATAAACCTTATCCTCCATATCAATCATAGTTTAATAAAACAAAGCTTCCACTCGTAATGTTCATTCCATATTAGCAAACATGGATTATTAGAAATATGGATTAATTTCTTCTACCAGAAAGACACTCGCTGTCTGCAATTTACAGCCGCAATTTAGTATACGCAAGACTTTATTCAATTACAACTCTTTTGCGATCACAATTCTTCCCACAAACTTCCCAGTGTCGAAAATGGATTTCATAAAGTCAACATTCTTCACACACGCGTATCTAACGGATCTCAAGCAGATCCACGCTTGCACAGTAAACCACTCCCTTCCATTTCATGTCGACAAGAAATCAAAACGAGTTGTTCTTAGCAACAGCAAAACTAGAAAAGTTACTGGATTCCTCAGCAGACTTGTTCTTACATTATGGATTAGTATCTTAGGATTGCGAATAATCCACCGGAAACTAACTTACAAGGGTAAAATTACAATCGTTGAGCATCTCCTTAACATCGGGTGGGTTACACTTCTTGGCTGCAATTACATTTTTAAAATGGAATATTTTCGGAAACGCAAAGAGACAGTGTTGCTCTTTAATGAAACCTACAAATGGGAACAGGAACAGAGCCAACAAGGTATTTACTTCATTTCTGCTCGTCATGTATAATATATTTCGTTCGTACATAAAGTCTCATTAACTGTTTCTATTTCCAGGAGTAAACACAATATACAAAGGCTTTAATAAAGAAGGATTGTGGCCCATTTTTTCTTTATTTGCGTACATGTCGCTGTTTGGAATGCCATTGTCCTCAGGTTTACTAGCGCTTGTAAAGCCGTGCCTTAATATATTCTTGGGCTCCTTGTTTCTTCCTTGTGAGTCCAACAACGACATAGGTTATCAGAATTGGTCAGGATTCCTTCTTGTAATCGTATTTGCCAACATTGAATGGTTTTTGATGTACCAAACTATCGCTGCCGGTGCTGTTGCTAATCTGTCTGGAAGTTTTTATTTTATGCTCTCTCTTCACAAATTTCTTGTTACAGTATATCAGTAAGTTTGTGAATTATAATAACCAATCTATTATTTTGTATAAATCCCTATTGCTAACTGGTTTCTAACAGAAACAACAGTAGTACATTCGGACAAAAATCCTTAGCTGACTACAGACGATTCCAACTTTATCTGGGAATGGCCAATATCTGCTGCGGTCCTGTAATCTATCCTACTATGATGACTGCTTGGTCAATACTTATCGTCGTTGGGATTTACACAGCTATACGTCTATTCCATGTCGTCCCAATTCAGATATATTGTGTGTTCATTCTTCTTGCTGTGGATGGATTTCTGGTGATCAATTTCGCTTTCAAGGACTGTGGACAAATAAACAGAATATCTGAGCTTCTTATACAGAAATGGAGGCTGGCGTTGCCAAAAGGCAGATTCGTAAAGCTCCATAGAGCACAAGTAAAATCTTGTTCTGCGCTTCGAGTTAAAATGGGAAGTTCTAATTATTTCGAAGTAACCACCCCACTGGTAAACCTGGATCTTTGTTTTGATCAAATTGTTACTCTACTACTTACCTCCTAATCCTCGCAGTATACTATTTCACATCAAACAGACTATGAAAAATCAGACAGTGGCCGTTTGTTCCAGAATCTATTGAAGACAAAGACTTTATAAGTTATTTCTTGGCTTTATGGAGCTGTAAGGAGCAGAATTATAACGTTAATGTAACTACATAAACAATCTCCGCAGGCATTCTTTATGTGTATTTAAAAGCCCTTATTCTATGTCGTTTGGTGTCGTAATGATACGAGACTAGCATTAAATGAAGACAAAATAAATTTAATGATTGCTGGTTCGCTCCATAATATTAAAAAGCTTCCCACTGTTAATGTACAATTGAATGGTAAGCCACTAAAGAAGGTTACTGAAGGTTACTGCAATAAAAGTTTTAGGTCTCCACACTAACAATGTTTTATCCTGGTCTGAGCATTACAAACATGTCAGCAAAAAGTGTTACTACACGGTACACACATTTTACCCACTCCAGTACATCCTGGATTTTTAATCACGTCTGAAAGTTGTTAACAGCTTAGTATTGTCAAAGTTGTGTTATGTCAGTTGCATTTGGTTCAGGTGTAACTCTAGCCTATCTAAAAACATAAATGCTTAAATTAGAACTGCTGGCAGATTGGTTTTATGTAAATGCAAATATGATAGTCTCACTTTTTAGCTTCTATTTAAACTTAAGTGGCTTGACTGTAAATCCAGACTGGTTTTTGAACTCCTTTAACTTTCCTTTAACTTCTTACATAAAACGTGTCCTGCATACTTCCATAATTGCTTCCACTACTTTTTTTATTTGAGCAACACACTCTAACAATTACCTTAACTCATGTTCTCATTCTAATACAAATAAATGTAACGAATGGCTTAATCGCAAATGTAACATACTAGCTTACAAAAGATGGTTTGAACTTGATAGCAATACAAAAAACATTTAATAAGTTTCTTCTAATCCTAATTAATAATTATAATTCTCTGATGATGTTAACTAATATACGATATGTTCTCGTAAAGAGTACGTTGTAATTTATTTCTCACTTGTTTACCTCATTATTTATCTTATTTATAATTGTATTTCTCCTTAGGAATAACTTTCCAATTCAAATAAAATAAATAAATATCCTAGTAAGGCACTGTTTAGTAGGGTACTTAATTAATAGAGAAAGCAAATGTCAACAAACCACTTAAACTTTAATCACACTGCCTGCAAACGTTTAACTTCAGCATCACTCAAAATTCCCTGTATCCGCGTATCATGTTGCACTAATCGCTCAGTAGCCGAAAGCATCATAAGATAGAATGTACTTGATATATATATTTACTGTTACGTAATATCACAACATAATTTAAGCCTAAAAAGCAATTAGAATGTATTACGTGTATCGTACTGAATTAGATTTAGCAATTGTTTAACTCCTCCACTCGCTTCACCCAGCCACAAACACTATCAATCCTCCTACAGCCCTTGACATTTATTTATTTCCCACAAGTACTCTAATTACAGATTATGTATTTATTAGTCCATAACGCCTCTATACCACAAATTGTTCACTGTTTAAGATCATATGAATATATACATTTTCGTCAATAGTGAAATTCATGATCTTTTAATGTGCTTTCAGTAGCTTTCACCGTGATAAACAGTATTTTTATAGCTGATGAATTGGTAGATTTATTATAAAAGTTGTTATTTATCTGTCATCTTGTTAAGATAGTTTTTGCCCAGGTAACTGGTGCATATAGGAGCATAAGTGATGTGACGTTATCTCTCTATCCGTCCGACAGCGATTAAACTCAATACCCACCAGACCAATCGTAACCAAATTTGATGGGGACGTTACAAAACGGGGTCACCCAAATAGGTCAAAACAGCAAACGCTAATGACAGCAGAGGGCAAACTAAGCATGGCTCCTCTTCAACTTTCACAGTCGCAAGAAATAGTAATTAAAAGCAATTTTAGTTCGCGTCATTGTGATTAGTTGGCCTTAAAGAGGCTGCTTGGGACAGGTTTTAACTCTTGTGACATCCCAAAGTGAAATTATATCTTGTCTATCTGAACTTTTTTGTTACGGGTTAACTGATACTCCTCTCAAAATACATAATTTAGTTGGTGCTGTTGGTTGTGAAATTGTTATAAGTTGAATAGCTAATGGGCTATACCATAGCGTGACTTTTAATCCATTCCAGTTTCCAACGCTCACAAAACCTTAAACAAACGAAAGAGTGCATGTTCAAACAAAGCTCAACATGTAGCCGAGTAAAACCTGGCAGATCAATAATGTCTGCTTGATTGTATGGTTTATACAAAGTTGCTTATGAAATATTCAGTCTATTTAGGCGTGTGAGTTTAAACCAAGGAATAAAAGATATATAATTCCAAATATTGACAAGTAAGCCCACAACCTCCTCTGCGAAGAGAGCCCAGGGCCCAGAGTACCATTCGGACACACTACCAGCTGCCCAAACTGAGGCACTACCACTTTGCTGCCTGGACCTGGTCTATTTAATACTTGAGCACACAGCATGAGCGACATAACCACGTAAAAGTCACATAGGTTTGCGTACACAATATTCTTTATAAAATACTTGATCCTGTTTTCACACTTATGATATCCAAACATGTAATTATCACTGGTCTACCTGACATTTTATCTACTTGAAGTTCAGGAACAAATACCCTGAGTTACCCTGCAAAGTTCATACCAAATGCGGTGCTGTTGGTTGTTTAATTGTTGAGTCGCAGAGCTAACGGATAATAAAATAGCGTGACACTAAACATGCATTCCAGTTTCCACCTCGTACAAAACTTTAAACAGGCAAAAGTGTGCGTGTTCAAACAAGGCTGAACATATCACCGAGTCACCTGTCAGATCAATATTGCCTACTCATGTGTATGGTTCAGACAAAGTTGCTTATAAAGTATTCAGTCTCATAAGACATGTTAGTTTTAAGCAAGAAGTAGAAGATATATATTGACCAACACGGCCAGATAATTGCGAGTTATGTTATATTTATTATACTCTGTTGATGTCACTTGCAGTGGTACTTCTTGTGGTTGTCAGGACCAATTCAGGTGACTTCGAAAATAGCCTCCGTGTCAAAATGATTGCAAAAATTGTAAGTTCCCAAGCAGAATTTCTTTGATAGGTTTGGAGATTCTGCTGTATGTTGAATCCAATTCAGCTTACCCAGTTTCCTCTTGGTTAGAACTTCCAGAAAGTCCTTTTGGAACTTGCACAATTCATTTGAGCATATTCAGTTCACTGTACGATTCAAAAGATGTCGGGGAAACATTTATTGATAGTAACTTGTTTCATGCTATCTGGACAATAAGCCAGTTTCATCATGAAGTCTTATCTGCGCCAAATCCGATTACTTCATTTCATGAGGTCTGCACTATAAACGTTCTTGTGGAACGGAGTGAAACTGACGAAAATGATATAAACTTTGAGCAATTAGCCAATATTACTTACTATTCCAATTACACCAGAATTAGTCCTGGACCTACGTCCTTCTTTCTGATTTTACGCTTTGAATGCGACATCATTGACGTATATGAATTCTCATCTATTTCTTTGTCCTTTTTCGTTCATTACGTGAATTGTACGGGCACAAGTTTCGAAAGTCTTTCGTTTCCTGGGTTCGTTTTTAATCACAGGAGAGGCAGTTACGTCCCTCTGGCGAATTCCAAGTTATTGTATAGCCACACAGAATTAGCAAATGAAAAAATTATAGTTAACTTTGAAACAGAAGATTCAGACGCTGAGGTTCTAGAATGTGAAAGTATATTAACCACACATTCAAATGCCTCCGAATCGGGATGGTGCTCAATAGACTTTTACCTTGCAGAACATTTATCTTCATATTTAAACTTCTCAATTAGCTACCACGAGGATCCCAAAACCCACAACCATTCCAGGTTTGGGCGCATTGACAGTACAAACACTGAAGAAGATAAACCAGGTGATTCGGCCTTTCTCTTTTCTTATTTCGGGCACGCTGTTTATTGTCGTAAAAATACAAACCGAGGCGATAATTTCACACTTTCTGCTTGGTGGTCTCCTTACGGGAATAGCGTATGGATGATTTTAGCAATAACAATAATTCTAACTGGATTTGTCGTTACCTTTGAAGATGCAGGTAAGAGAAAATAAATCCAAACGATTCTTTAAATACTGAATAATTAAATCCTTTTTTGTATGTGTAGCAACGATGACGATTCCAAAAGTTACATACCAGCTGCTATTCATCATTTCTGCCATGCTTCGACAATGTGGTCATCACAAAAATAAACTTCTTACGTTGTTCACAGTCGTCTCTTTTATACTAACATCGTTGTATGAAAATACAATTACAAGTGATTTAATAGTTCCATACTCCTACACTCCATTGCAATCTGTCACGGATCTTGTCAACAATGGATATAAAATTTCATTCGTTACTACAGAAGATTTCTTAGAGCTCAAACACTGGATAGATGATTCAGTTTTTGTGACACTTTTGAACAACTTAAGCAATATTGACGTTTTATTGCCTGTTGCATATGAAACTAACCAGTCATTCTTTGATCAAGAGTACGCTGAAGATTTCTACGCAGAACGAAAAATCGCTTTTTTGATCTACGCAGATTCATTTGAGGCAAACATGGTTGCAAAAGAAACAGAAAGTTATCTCAGTATTTCTTACTCTTGCCATGTAGCAAAAGAACATCTAAGAGGAATCAGATACATTAAACTATTCGCCATATTCACATCTTTTGCGTTTCAGGCACTAAAAGCTACAAGCAACTACAGAAGTGGAGGGTTTTTTGAGGTATGGAATAGGACTCAGATATTTCACCAATCTTTATATTATGAATATAAAAATATGAACATTCATGACACTTTAAGAAGTACTTTCGAACATCGCATAACGTTAATTAATTTGGTTCCTGTGGTTGTTGCATGGACAGCTGGATTATTGATTGGTGTTGGCTCTTTTATGTTTGAAGTTATTAGGTATCGTAGACTTAGGTTATGTAGCATAAGGAAATATGTTTCTGGCATTTTTCAATGTATAATTTATCACTTGTGTCTGTTTATTAGTGCTATTTCCCAGATGACAGTGCTAATTCAAAGAATTCATAGAGCATACAATAGTTTATTCGTGTGACAGATAATATTAATCGTTTAAACAGTCCTTTTCAGTACTAGGTCACATTAAAAAAAATAAAAGGGCTAAACTAATTAACTAATTATAATAATATTTCTTTATCATATCCTAATGTCCTATTTGTAGATCAAAGTTTCTAATTGTACATTGATTAATGAACCTCTTTGCAGTATACACATACATTTCATGTCTACACGAGAGAATTTTCGGTTTATTTTTTATGTTGGAATTCTCATTACGTAGTTTTTTATAATGATTCCACACCGTAGCATCTTTTGACTTATTAGCCATCTTCTTTAACTTGTTGAGACTGTACACTGCCTGTATGAACTCTTTAGTCATCCAGAATGGTTTCGTAATACAAACCCGGAGTTTCTTGGCTGGTATCTATTTGTTTGTAACACAAATCTATCTAGAAAGCAGTTTCACTCGTGTACATGGCTTAAAGTTCAGGTGGGATCTTCAAACTTTTTTGAAATCACAACGCCTCTCATAACACTCGATCTTTTTTGACGCAGACAGTTACGCTTTTGCTTACTTCATAAACATATCTCACTATCCAACAAAATTTATCTTTGAGCCTGTCATAAAACATTTAAATTATTACAATATTCTCCTGCTTGACTGAAACAGTACATAAACACATTTAATTAATGACCAGTTGCTCTTTCAATTCTACAAACCTCAGTATGCACTGTTGTTCTAGTCCAACCATAATTAACCTAACAGGATAATTCCTCGGCTTTTACCGTATCTTGAACTTGTTGGTTCTTACTACTAGGAAATATATTTATTTCATTCAATACTTTAAACACAAGCAATATTCATTGAATCACTATCCCATTTAATCTTCCACGCAGAGTAAAAACTCCAAAGCAGTAATGAATGAATACATTCGTCAGGGTTTAGCTTTAAACGACATGTAAACTATATGGCAACTTAAATTAGTTTCCTCTTACTCCATTTGAATGAATCAAAACATAATTTATAAAAGCTCCATAATGAATTAAACGGATAAATTATTTCCTACAAATTTACTTGGTATATTATTTTACACAGGTTGGGATAAAAAATCCCGTGCACAAAATAGATTACAATGACTAATACTCAACAAGACTCCTTATATTTTAGTTTAAATCAATCAGTTTCACATCAAACACCAACGCAATGAGAACTTTACATCTATTCCTCTCCTTTCTCATTTACAATCTCATATATTCCTTTCCAAATACAACACAGTTGAATTACTTTGACAATATATATTCGGTTCCACATTCATCTGCAAGACATAAAAGGCAGATTGGTTCCGAGTTGACACATCTACTTCAACGAATTAATCGCGTAGAACACAATCTCACGAATTCCCACCAGGCGCTGGAAAACGTACGACTCATTTTTTTTATTAATTTAACTCATAGAACAATTCCCAACTAAAACACTAACAGGTTCTGAGGCACTTGTACGCAGTAGGAATCGGCTCAGTGGGAAAAGCCGTGAGCACCTCACCTACGAATCCCTGTGAAAGATTGAACAACCAGACACAAACGGGATGGGAACCTTTGGGAATTTCTACATGCATAAAACGTCTTCCGAGATTGCACACTTACGCTAAAGCTAGTGAATTGTGCCACAACGACATTCGTATAGGTAATAGTTCAGCCCTTGTGCTTTTGAAAATGAAACAACTTGTATTACCACATTCCCACTTGCAGGTTTCGATATTGCTCACCCTCGGATTCTAACAGGAAAGCATGCTGGCGATTTAATAAAACACCTGAATATCATTCCTCGCCCATTTTCCATGGAATCCATTTGGGTAGACCGGAAAAGAACTTCAGCAACCCACATTCCTCATACAAACTGTTACGAGTTAAGGATTCCTGTGTTTAATGTGTCTTTGAATAACAACGTCGATCAGGCCAGAGTTCCCTGCACATCTTCTCGAAACGTCGTTTGTGAAAATTTTATCCCAACCACGCATGCTGACTTGGTTAGTAGACACTTTAGGATTGCTCAGAAGCATCACACTTTGAAACAAGAAGTTGATATGATTCAAATTCAATAACAACAAGTGCAAATGTCATTCGAGATGCAAAACTTGTTCGTACAAAATAATCATTCAGCTTTGAGACATGAAATTTCATTAACAAACGAAGCACTTAGCAACGACCGGCTTTCGTCTCAAAGTGAGCGCAGAAAAATGAACACGCACATTTCTAAACTGGAGGATATAATTACCAAGCAGAATGAAGAAACCAAAACAGAACGACTTGCCTTGGAATCCAAAGTATTCCAACTGGAGGAGCAAGTAAGAAACGACAAAGTTGCAGCAGAAACTGAAATTAGTGGATTGAAGGA
>JAQGAB010002735.1:0-11266 GCA_034696565.1 Isotomurus graminis
TTATTGACGCCAGAGGGTTTGTGTAAAAGCCGAAAATTGGATGAAAAAATTATTTTTGTTAAAATGTAAAACACATTCAATGATTCTCACGTTGAACCATATGTGATAAAGATCCACTGATGAGACGAACATCGCGTAAAAAGTGTAGTTAAATACACAGATATACTCACTGGTAGTGAGATCTCATAAAGCAACAACGCGAATGGAAGTTTTAAAACAGGATTCCGACATAGAGAGTTCGGTGTGTTCAAACATAATGTAAACTGAAAAACAGTAAATCTGTTGGGAAAGTAAAAGACAAAATCAACCTCGTGTATTTTTTATGAGCTGCGTGGGCTAGTGTTTGATCTTAACAGGAAAGTTGGTGGATCAAGAGAGAAATACTTGTGGCTTAACTTATGTGTAGCACTAGTACATCACTGGTGCTTATTCTACTGATTCTACTTTCTATTAGTATCGACTTGCCATTAGACGAAAGAAAAGTTTTCTGTGACTTGGAAAGATTTCCAGTGGTGGTTATACACACACAACCACATCCAAAGTGATTTTCAAGTCTCCCAAGTCTAAACCCTCCAAGCCTCCAAGTAATGGCCTTAGGTATTTGTGGTTCCACGGAAAAAGCTCCCAAAAGTTCAATAGATTTAGCTCAAAAAACGCTAGAGAATTCTTTGAGAATCCTTAGTGAGTTGGAGATCTTTTGGTGAGTATTCTGAGTGAATTGCTGTGTATTTGTTGTACACGTATCTACACAATGTGAGTGAAGCTTGCTGTGTGTAATGAAAGTGGTTGTTCTTCAGAGATCTGTCAGACTCTGACAGGAGCTGTCATACGAAACAACTTTCTCTGTACTAAACCTCCAATTTCTTTATATTAGAACGTGACTAGTGTCATTTCCTGACAGCGTGATAATGAATATATAGAACGTATGTATAAGAAAAGTGAAACGCGAGTGCCTTCACAATTCGAATACCAATTCTCACTTTCCCCGTATAACATTTCATTTGGATAAAACTCCGCTGACAGTATAGCAAACCTCGAGAAGAATACTAACAACTAAAAGCTCACGAAAAATTGCCCTGATCCTCCACAAAGTTAAACCGTTTATTGCATTTTTCGCAAGTTTTCTCTTTGTCTTAAGACAAGTACATGACTTGCATGAACAAAGCTAAGCTCTAGAATAGTTATCCAGAGAAAGACTTTGAAAGAACGTCTTACTTCCTCCCTACTTCCCCCAACCTTCACTTGTTTAGAGAATTACTGACTTTCTTTCGTAATTATTGTTGTGTATTGTAACTATAAACCATGACTGCCACAATTTTCATGGACGAGGGTATACAATAGGATTACTATTACTATTCTATGCGTTTCCTCATCCTTCCTCTTTGATGGGAATTATTAAGTCCTATCTTATACAGACTTTGTTGCCCTTCCTTCTACTCATTAATTTCATGCATGTAAGTGGAATTAAGGGCAAAGGGGTTTTCACAGTTTACTTCAAAATAGGAGACTCTATTCAAATCTGCTACAGAGAATAAAAACTTGAAGTACCCAAGCTCTCTTAAATCCTTATTTCCTGTTGAATTGACTTGGACTTTAATTAAAGACTGTCTAGTATCTAGCGTACGTGAGTTCTTGTCTGAAACACTCGTCGCGTATTCATATACTCATATGTCAACACAGAATTTAAGTAAAAGATAACAAAGTCTTTCTTTATGTATTATGCAAAGTAAACGAGCAAAGTATTCTCCAGTGCTTTGATGTTCATATCACGTTTCACATATTTAACACTTTCTCAACTCAACTGTACATAGATACGAGGTTGTTGAATATGTAAATTATTTGGAGAGTCCTTAATCTATCTACTCGTCACTAGTGATTATTTCATACATGTACATTCCACTTAAAATGTTGAGACGCTGTTAACTGAAATTCTCACCTGCAGTACAGAGCCGGGTGTCTTCATCATATCCGTCAGGACAGTCAGGAGCTCCGTCACATAAATACTGAATGGAAATGCATTTCCCCCGACCTTCTGGATGAGGACATTTAAATGGCTGGTATGGATGGCAATTGTCTCCTATTAAACAAAGAGAAATGGTAATCCAATGGAATTTTAGGAGAAGGAATACAGCCCAAAATACATTCGAATAACAAATGTAGGCAGAGAGCAGTTGATAAATTTTATAAGCTTTTCATGACCAACAGCCCATTAAAAGTGTGTGCAATAAATACTTGGAGAAAGTACGGAATTGATAGTTGTGTTTTCCTAGCTGTCCATTAAAAGTGACGTAAATACCAAGGGTTTTCCTGCTTAGCGCAAGTTTAGGTCATAATACTTTTCCGTTATGAGTACACAACAGTGACGGTATCAATAACTCTACCTAATAAAACCACTTCATCTTATCCTACCATAAAAACGAATCATTCTACAAGATACTCTCTCGCAGTAACTGTCAAATATCTGTCTTCCATAAAAATATGAGTTGCACTTTCATATGCAACCTAGTTCATAAGGCATTAACTATCATTATTACTGAAATTATTGAGCTGGCTATTTTGATTGGAATTTCCATCATTCACATTTAGTCTGAGTTTTTTCTTATCTGGTGCATCAGGATTTATTGATCGAGCTTGACAAATACTTTCGCCTACTTTTTCTCATTTATTATTGTCGTCACTACTATTTCATATGAACATTTGGAGTGCATGCGATTATTTGATGGTGGATGGCGGAAATAGAAGGGGACAATATGGTGTAGTGACTATAAAAGTCTGTTGAGTTAAAGAATACTTTGTGTTAAATATCTGGACATTCTGGACGTGGACAAGAACTTTTTGTCTCTACTCTCTATTTAACAGCGAAGCTAAGTGGACTTTACCAGTCATTACGTACAATCAACATGAACAATTTACAAAATAACGCAGTCAACAGTCCCTCAGATTAAACACAAAAGGTCACTCTCACTGGCGACTAGCGTTCTGTATTTTATACAGTCTTGTGTATAGCTTGAAATATTCAACAGGGCATTTTGATACTATTAACTATTTGTGATATGAATGCTAAACAGTTAGGAACTGTTGATAGGAGAAAACTAGAATTCTATATTGCGATGAGTCTATCTGATTCAAACGTGTAGAAAGCATAAAATGTTAAATGTCATGCAAATAGATTGAATTAACAATAAATTATTAAAAGAATTGCACATGTACTGCTTACTACAGTCAGCCAGTCATCTATACTTTAGGAAGCAAGAGAGAAAAAAGGTTGACTTGATATACCTGACATTTGCCTACCTTCTCGTTTCTGTTTCTGCATTCCTTCATACAACCTCTGGAGGTCGATGGAATACACTGCCGAAGAACTTAATGCAACGAACAAGAGAGAAAGCACGATTCCACTGCTAACCATCTTGATGATCATTCTCGAGTTGACGTTAAGTTGACAACCTTTTGAGTTACTGCGTAGAGGAGTGATTAAGAATTTATTGTTAGTAGAGAGAGAGGGCAGAAGTACACGGCCAGACAGAGAGACAGGAAGTGCTTGTAGATTTGCAGAAACTCTTGAATACAAATCCAAAGATGCTCAACGCTTTCCCCAAGTCTTCTCGTACTTGTTGCAGCTTCCCCTTGTTTCGTATGAAATCGCTTGCTGAATCCTTTTTGTGTGTTTAAAATACTTTTAGAATTTTTGTAACAATATACTTGACTTGTAATAGGACTGGAAGATTGGTAGGAGTAAGATTTAAGACGTGTGTGTGTACGTAAAAGTAGTTTTTAAAAGTGAAAGGTTTAAGTTGAAGAGAAAGCGAGAGAGACTACTTCTACCGTATTCAGGCAGGTAGTTTGGCTCAACTGGGTCGTGTCTGTACTTTCCGCTCGGTTATATTTGAGGGACTCTCCTTTCTCCCCAATGCTTTCTCCCCAGATAAGTCATGACTCACACGCATGCCAGTGGGCCTGGGAATTGGATTTTTGCACGTCATCCATTCCGTTTCATATCCATACATAATTCCAACGCCAACCTTACCTGTACTTTATGTCCTATTGTTAAACGACAGGTAAGGTTCGTTCGTGGTCTTTCAAGCATAATGGATGATTGACCAAGAACTCGCCATGTATCCTTTACTAAATGCTCGTGTTTTCAATGACGAAATAACCTAATGGAGAAAGCAACAGTCATGCATCATGCTATAATACCTCATGCCTCACGGTCACCTCATTCTAAGCTTTAAGGTGCAATGCAGTATTGAAAATACTTGTGTACTGAATTATTCAAGCATCACTCTCTCAATAAGTGTGAGCGATCACATGAACAGTTCTATAAGGGAAAAAGCTCACGACGATAAGGAATTGGACCTTTCTTCACATCACGTTGATGGCATTTGTTCTCACACGAAGTGAGCATTCACATTTCACTTGCCAGCAGGTGCTTTGAGACTTGAGACTTCCACCCTCTTCACTGACTTCGCACTTCGTGGTGGAATGGAATACTCAACGCCCACGCTAAAAGAAACCATATTAGATTTTCGTTTAAAAAGAACACAACTTTCGCTTCCACCCTTTCATTGCGTGTTCTCTAATATAGTCACATGACATCCGATTTTTAACCCACCGGTCACCGGAAATTATTTTGCTTTCTCTGAAATGCTCTTTCTTACTAATATGCGTGCATCTTTCATCGTATGTGTTTTAGATTGCATTTCCAAGCTTTGGGTTTTAGTGCTTTGGAAGTACGAAGATCCTATCTCAGATTCTGTGTACCTTGATGTTCTCTCAGTCGTATTGTAACACCCTAACATCTTACACCGAGTGAAATCTTGCAATCTAACATGTTACTATTTCTACGACTGCTGATTTTAGTGTAGTAACTTGCCACCCACGACTTTCCAAGCGATTGAAATGAAATCACTCGCCTCCCACGCAAAGAGCATAAGTATCTAAAGTTCATTCCAACGAAACAACATTTATTTTAAGGATAAGTTAGTATCGGTATTCCAGTGAATATGAGAGGATGACAAATAGTTTACTGTACAACTCTTAACATCAAAATTTCACCTTTATTCAATACATCTATTCAAGTTATATCAAAAGTTTATTCGGAACAGTATCATATCATATACACCTTATTCATTAATGGTACCCTGCCATAAACCTTAATTATACACACCCACACACAGTTGACGGTAAAATAGTAACTATGCGTTGTAAACAGTTCTACTATTATTTTCACGTAAGACCGAAACTAGTAAACTATACATAAGGGACATAAGTTAACTTTGTAACAACGACCATAGCAGGACGCGTTATTACTTGTCTTTCACAATCTACGTTTAGCTGGAATTCACGTAACTAGTTTAAGGTAGTAGTGAGCACTCAATAAACAATACACGACAAGTGACTGAGACATAAAACATAAATAAAACCTATTGTATTGAATGAAAACGAAGCATATTGCATCTTTCCTCACACATAGAAAAAAAGTTCAACTCCTTAATTGCCTTAACATTAAATGGGTTAGAAAAGGCTGGTCAACAATTGATCCATTTGAATCTTAGTGAAATATTAATGGAGATTTGGATCAAAAGCGAAGCCGGACTCGTTACTTCTTGTATTACCATTCAGCATCTCCATTTGCTTTTTGGAAGACATAATCTTTCCCATTCAGATTCATTATTCCATCTTTCAGGTGAAATTTCCATTTGTTACGGGTACGGGTAATCTAGAACAATAAATATTTAATGAATATAAATAAACCAAATCCAGGTGGTAGTTTGACTTTGACTTTATCAATTGGGCAAACAAAGCTGAAATTACCTTATCATACTGGCAAACAACAACATTATCTATTTCATACAATTTTTCAGTAGATTCTTCGTTATCAGAAACGTCGTCACCCGAATTAAGTGGCTCCTACAAAATGGTGTAAACAGTTACAAAACAGTTTCTCACTTAAACAAATACTGTATTTTTGCAATAGCTGTTGTTACCTCATCTTGAGCCTCTTCCTCCTCTTGCTGCTCTTCATCTTCATCATCTTTGTCATCCTGATCATCGTCATTTTCTTCTTCATCATCATCATCGTCGTCATCACTCGAAGAATCACCTCCATCGGCTCCATCCAGTTGCGGCATAACCCGAGCCTGAGCCGGTACTCTGCCTCCCACAGGAAAACCAGCATTGATGAGTGCTTGATTAACCTGACCTTGAAGGCTCGATGCTGCATGCTCAGCTGGAAGTGTCAAAGTTGCTTGAATAGCTGGAAGCGACAGGATGTCCTAAAATAGACACAAAATATTAAAATTCAAGAACGTAACTCTCAATTACATTATTATTCCAGTCGATTAACATACTTGCAGTTTGTTAGAATGAATACACGCAGCAGGAACTTGAATAGTAATATGCCTCGGAGGATCATTCGGGCCTCTAGGCATCGTAATCTGAATAGGAACAAGGGTCGCTGGATCAGCACTAATCACATGTTGCCCTCCCTGGCCTCCCATCGGTTGTTGTTGGGGCGGATTCGCCTGCGAACTTCCACCTTGTCCTCCATCACCTTTACTTCCCCCTCCCTTGTCACCTTCAAAGCATCGAGAAGCGTACCCAAAGACAAACCAGTTAGTCACGATTGTCACCTTTCCACATCTATAAAAAATATCTCCTTACTCTTCCCAAACCCTTTAGCTCCTCCATTCGCCGAAGAATGAGTTCCACTTCCCCCATCAGTCTCAACAGCTTTTGTCGCCAACAATTTCGACTCCCACAACATCCTCAATTCTTGTTGTATCTGTTCATCAACTCCTTCATCCAAAAACGATTCTCTCGTTCCAGCGATGACATCTTCAATCACGCTCATGTACAATTTGCTCTACAAACACAATTCAAAATAATAAACCCCCAAGCCTTAACATTTACTCATCCTCCTCCTTCCTTAACACTCTCATTATTCACACTACTTTCATTTGTCATTCATATTCATACGTAACGTATATGGACAATGTCACTCGATTATTAAGTAGGGTGAAGAAGGTGGCAACTATTATAGACACCAGCTTTAGCAGCAGCAGCGGTGGTGCTGCCTCTACAAAAGTCCCACAGTCGACACAGCTTTTCCACTTGAACTTTCAAGTTCCTTCTAAAATTTCAAAAAACAAACCCCACTTACAACGGAGTACTGGCTGTTGTTGCTCATCGTGGTGGAGAGAGAATTCGCGCGTGGCTTTGACGTCGGGGAACGGAGTGACGTTGACGTGGTGGCGGTGGTGGTGGTGCGAACAGCCACAAGTTCGAGCAAAGACTGGGCCACTTTTATACTCGGAGTGAGCTTTTCTTCCTCCTTCCCGCCCCCCTCCAAGCCGACCCCCGACGCCTGCCCCTCAGCCACTCATTCCTTCCATCCAAAGAAGATCACACTGATCCATATTCATTGCTTCCATCTCTCTACGCCGCTGCTCTCCAATGTTGTTGTTTTGTTCCGAATAGTCGTGTGGATTCATCCGTGTCTTCATTACATGTCAATTTTCATAATTCTCTTCAAAACAAACCTGCTGTTACATTATGCTGACCACCGCGCTACGACATTGGCGACGCTTACAGGACCGCGTTTGACTTGATCGTCTACACTGATTTCCTGCATGATTGGACCGTTTAAAAGAATCGGTTTGCATGAAAACGCAGTCAAGAACAAAGCAGTTTGGTGGTGGAGGATCATCACGTCAAGTCATGTGTTTTGGTTGGATCGTATGAGACGAAACACACACACGGGAAGAAGTGAATGAGGTTTCGTTCTTTCGTCATTATCGTTTAGGAAGGTATTAACCGAGCCTGGGAATATTTTAGTGAGGTTACTACTACTGGATAAAGATATTAAAGGTAAGTGTGTGTAATTTTATGTGAGATGGGAATCATACGACACAGGTTCGCACGAGGTGGATGTAATTTCCTTTTGTGTTGTTGTAGGGGTTGTCAATTGCGCAATAGTGCTGTTTTACAAGGATTACAAATATTTGCTTAGGGGAGATGAGTGAGGAGCAAGGGAGTTCTTTGTCGACTATGGAGGAGGATGTGGACATTGAGGAAGGTACAAGTCGAAAAAGTGAACAGCAGGTTGGACAGGATGGAGTAGAAAACAAAAGGGACGAATCTATTGAAACTGAGCATCAGGTTCCAGGGACGTCTGGAACTTGTCTAACGGACGGGTTATCATCAAACAGTTCTTATTCTGGCGTGGAGATCAAGAGACCTGGGATAAATATGCACAAACGAAATTATAGAAACGCACATTCTTCAGCAGCTGATGATGATGATGATGATTCACGTGATGGACAGGAAGGTGAGTGGGGCAATAGTTTTATAATAAAGACTGTAAGTTTTCCACATGGCTATTCTTGTTTTTAATTTTATTGAATTTGTTTTGTAGAGTCTGCAAATGCGAATGCGTCGACCACAGCTGAAGCTGATTCAGGAAGTGAAACGCCGCATGTAGACACGGTAGACAGTGCAAATGAAGATGATCCTCCAGGGTATCGAAATGTTGATAATCTTGATCACGCCGTAAGTGAAGATGAAATGGTAGCAGAAAGTGACGATCAGTTTGCAGCACGTCTAAGAGCTGCTATGTACCCAGGAGGGATGGAAATTGAAGATGATGATTCTTCTGACTCTTCGTCTTCGGGGTTGAGGTACATGGAAGAAGACGACGATGTGGATGACTCTTCGGATTCTTCTGATAGCAGCTTAACAGACTTGGAAGAACGACGTAAGTGTTATTCTTGATGTTGATTGCTACATTAAGAAACGTTAACTCGACAGACATTACAATCGAATGTTTATTTTCAGCACGAGAACCTGAAAGTGGGATTCTAGAATCATCCTCGTCAGCAACCAAGAAACGTAAACTCGACTCAGGTTCCAAGAAAAAAGCTGAAGTGCCTCCCGTTTTGCTCAAACCTAAGCCAAAAAGCAAATGGAATGGTCCGCGAGACTTGTTTAACCGCGAATTGGGCTACAAAAGCACATCTCAGTCGCAGAGTTCTCAAATATTTCGTTCAAAATTTTATGGGTCTCTTTTTTCGGCTGAACGTCTTGAGCTAATGCACCAGATGGAAGGGCATGACGGGTGTGTTAACTGTCTTAATTTCAATTATTCTGGAACCAGACTTGCGTCGGGATCAGATGACATGCAAATTAAGATATGGAACTACGGCGTGGGTAAACTAATCACTTCCTTCAACTCTCAACATCGAGCAAATGTCTTTCAAGCAAAGTTTCTTCCTCTCATCGGGATGGACAATATGATTGTTTCATGCTCGAGAGATTCTACAGTAAGACTTTCCGAACTGAATCCTTCCGGGACGGTTGGATCAACAAGGAAGTTAGTGAGCCATCGTGGACCTGTTCACAAACTGAGCATAAGTGCAGATAATCCACAAATTATTCTAAGTTGTGGAGAAGATGGAGCGATCTTCAGTAGTGATATTCGGGAGGAGAGGCCACAACTGTGAGTCAGTCAATAACTTCGTGGTGTAGATTGTTGTTATTTCAATCATTCATGTTATTATCTTAATTTTAACTATTGTAGATTGACTGTGCTTAAAGAAAAGGAGAAGAGAATTTCTCTCTATTCAATTCAGAGCAATCCGTTGAATTCGCATGAATTTTGTGTGTCGGGAAGAGACCAGTATATTCGTGTATATGACGCTAGGGCAATGTCACATAATTCTGTACCTGTTAGTCAAGATGGGGATGGTGATGCAGGTTATGCAGCCTCAGCGTCGTCTTCATGTTCAGACCAACCTGAGCCAAGTACAAGAAACAAAAAATTACAACCTGTCAAAAAGTTTTGTCCTCACCATCTCCAGAAACCAAGAGACCACTGTCGAGGAGTTGCTGGTTTGCATGTTACTGCAGCTACATACAACTACAACGGAAAAGAAATTCTCGGGTCATACAACGACGAAAATATTTATTTATTTGATGCTTCTCATTCCGATGGAGCAGATTATATTAAGTGCTTCGAAGGTCACAGGAATAGCATCACAGGTTAGATTTTCCATATTTTAGTTTGAAGTTTTCAGTGTATCGCTGTAGCCTTACTCCTCAGGTCTTATGTTTCATTTTGGTTTTGCAGTAAAAGGAGTCAACTTTTACGGGGATCGAAGTCAGTTTGTCGTTTCTGGATCTGATTGTGGCCATATTTACCTTTGGGACAAGGAAACTGAAAGCATTGTAAATTTCATGCGTGGCGATATGGGTGGTGTGGTAAGTTGATAATTTTTAAAGGAAACTATCAGACTTCTGAAATATACAAACAGTATGTCATCTTGATCTGCCGCGTCCTGATAATTAACAGGTGAATGTATTGGAGCCGCATCCCACTGTCCCCATTCTGGCTACGAGTGGATTGGATCATGATGTGAAGATCTGGATTCCTTCCGGAGAGAACCCACCTAAAATGGGAGGCCTGATACCTACAGTTAGAAAAAACATCCGAAAAAGGAAGGAAGAGGCTGAGACAGCCGAGCCTCTTGATAGCCAAGCAGTGCAATTTATTTTGAATCATATCACCCGTAGCAGACTTAGGGTTAGTTTGCTCTTAGGGAATATTTCTCAAATATGTATGTAAATGATTACTTACTCACTTTTTATACATTTTAGCGAGGAATCGACTCAGATTCACATTCGGATGGGCCAGACGCAGAACCAGACAGCTCATCAGCATCTGACGATGATATGGATGACGGAAGAGGGATGGAATGTGCCATTTCGTAAATCATTTTGCTAATTTATAATCTTGAAGGAAACTGCAGAATTTGTACTTCCTTCATGAATTTAAGAATACCGTACCTTTCTATTCTAATCCTTGAAATGGAATGACTTTTTTGAGTGAGTGGATACGTAATACTAATATGAAATATGAGACTCGTAAGTCACAAGAAGATATATCCGTGTATATTTGCTACTTTAAAAAAGACACATGGAGATGAAACATTGAAGCTATGCCACTTACCCTTTTCCATGTGGGAACCAAACCTGATAATATGGGGTAGTAGTATTAATTGACTGTGTGCATGGTATTATTTATAGCAGCTGTGTTTATTAAGAAGTGAAACTTCTTTATGTGAATGCAGTGTCTGTCTGTGTGTGTGTGTGTGTGTGTGTGTGTGTGACGGACACTATTACTCGAAGACGGACAGACATTTTCAAATTCTGTTTTCGGGAACCTGTTTGGGATTTTTTAGGGATGATCAAGTTTACCTCCAAAGGTCAA
>JAQGAB010002736.1:0-11263 GCA_034696565.1 Isotomurus graminis
CAAACTACATCCTGGCCTGGGAATTCAATCCTTCCACAGATGAAATACTTTTCGAAGTCGAAGCCAACACCACCGGGTATGTTGGATTTGGCATTTCCCCACAAGGAAGTATGCTGGACGCAGACATATTCATCGGTGGAGTTAATCCGAATGGAACTCCGTACTACTCGGTACATTATAAACTAATCAACTCCATTTAACTATTTCCTAACCAATTAATTCCCACTCTGCAGGACAGAATTGGAATTGGATTCACAACTCCCAAAATAGACGACCACGAAGATTGGAAACTCCTTGAGGCAGATGAATCCGGTGGAATCACTTATCTCAAGTTCTCCAGGCCAATTAACTCGTGTGACAAAGAAGACTACGCCATCACCGTAACTTAATCAAATAACCTTCTCCCATTAAACCTAACACACATTTTTTATTTCAGAATGACACTAACCGACTTATTTGGTCAATGGGAGAAACCGATACAATTTCATACCACAGTACAAACAGAGGCGCCAGGTCTATCAGTCTCCTTGGAGCTCCAACGCCTACCTTGGACTTGGATAAGTACTTATCACCACCTCTCCCTCTACAAATACCCCACCTAACCTTATCCTCCTTACAGAGTTTCTAATTGGGCTATGCGGACAGACACAGAAATGCCATCTGAAAGTACATCCTACTGGTGCAGCTTCCACAAAGGACCTATCCTTCCTAAAAAGCATCACATGGTTGCTGTAAGCCACACCTTACCATTCCACTTTAAAATCCACTTATCACTTCATCCCACAGATTGACGCGTACCTCGATAACCCAGCTGCCTTGAAACACACTCATCACTTCATTCTATACAATTGTTATCTCCCAGCAGACTCCCCATTAGATCCAGATGAAGTATTTGCTAATAAAACAGTTAATGACGGATTCCAAGGCAGCTACTGCTACGGACCTGGATCAGCTCAGATTCCTAATCAATACTGCAAGGAATATTTATTCGTCTGGGCTAAAGGAGGAAAGGTAGCAGCCCAAGAGATCCTTAAACTCAAATCTCATGCACTTCATTCCCTTACAGACTATGGTCTTCCCTGAACACGTCGGCTATCCCATTTCCGCTGGAATTAACGCAGGCAAACAACAATACTACATGCTGGAAGTTCACTACGATAATCCTGAACAAATATCTAATCTTAAGTTCAAAACTGGGACACGAGTTTACTACACCGACGAGCTTAGGTAAAAATACACAACCCACAAGATCCCAAAGCCTAACCTAACCTAACCACTCAAATTCCTACAGACCTATTGACGCTGGTCTCATGACAATCGGCCACCAAGTCGACGTATCCCTTACAGTTCCTCCAAACACTAAAGAATACATTGTAGCTGGACACTGCAGTCCCACATGCACAGAATTACTTCCTCCAGCTGGAGTTACTGCTTTTAATGTTCTTTTGCACGCTCATCTCGCAGGTACTCTTAATACAAATCCCACAATAAATACCCAACACTATTTAAATCCCTGCAGGAAGATCCCTTCGTCTCAGACACTTTAGAGGAAACATCGAACTCCCCTGGATTGATTTTGACAACCACTACGACTTTGATTACCAACAGAACAAACATTTACCAAGGGAAGTTAAGATTCTTCCTGGAGATCAAATTACATATGGTAACATATACAAGCGCTAAGCCCTTAAACGATAAGCCACTAATAATTCCCTGTAGAATGCCACTTGGACTCCACATGGAAAAATGGAATGGTCGTGTCCGGTGGAATGACAACTACTGACGAAATGTGCGAGACGTTTGTTTGGTATTACCCAAAGAACAATTTCGACCATTGCACTTCCCACACAAGCCTTAAAAGCCACTTTGACGATTTCGGAGTTACTAAATACCACAGGTACACCTCCGTTAATTAACCCCAAGTCCCTCACTAATTAATCTAATAATCCAGGGATGAGATCAATGGATATCCCATGTTTACAATTGACGAACCAGCCTACCTCGCAGGAGACTATGATGACTCAATGAGCCACAAGTACAACTGGACCGAAGCATTCAAGGAACAATACTATCAAAAACACAGATTCGGAGGACACCAAGCTACGTGCAAAAGCGTTAGGTTAGGCGAAAGTATCCAAGTTCTCGATCAAAAGTACCCTGCCAACCTTGTCGAATATGTTCCAGAGGATAAATGTGCAAAGAAACCATCTTAAACTATTCCTTAATTCATCTTCTAAAGAAACCCTGTAAATCTTTGATCACAATTAAAACCATCCAAAAGCCTGTGCAACTCTTTAAAGCCCACAAAACCCAATGCAGATACTTTTAAGCAACTAACCCAGTCAACACAAATCTTTTATTCAACCCAAACACTCCCGTGTACACAATTTCCCTCAGAGACAGTCCCACAACCCAACCTCCTACAAAGTCAACCCTAACAAACCCAGAGAGATGCCCATATCCCAACCTGGTCAAGTGACAACAGACTCCTTCACCAGCCTTGGACTACTTTCACAATGGAACCGGGTAAAGTAGGTCATTCTCATCCCAACTCCAAGGACTCCTCCTTCATCTCCACAACACACAATCTCCCATCCCAACACACTTCCATGCAAAATCCCTCACCAATTAAATCATCTTTATCTCCGGTGATTCCCAACAAGATAAAAATTGCACTCCATTCAAGTGTTGCAGAATTGGAGGAGGAGTCTTATAAATCATATTTACTACACGAGAATACACAAATTGATTCCTCCTAGCCAAGCACACGAAAGGTTAAGGATGATGATTCGCACAAACCAGACTTTTGCAAGACTGCAGTTTGTGTGTGTGTGCAACAACGACTGGTAGTGATTCCTCCTTTATAACAACTCTGTCCTAACCAACCCGCAATGCTTCTTTCTGCACTCGTCTTTCCACTTCTGGGTTATTAGGTTGGTCACTCAGTTCTTAGACTCCTTCTTTACCAAACACACCTACAACGAGACTCTCCATGTAGCAGCAGCAGTTTAATACTGCCTATTCCCTCCGAGCATTTAACCTTTACATAATGTAACACTGCCAAACAATTACGCAAGGAGATTAAACAAGAATTCACCTGTGATTTTTAGTTTGTGATATAAATATTCTAGTGTTTCCGGATATAATTTAGTAATTAGTAATCTCAAGATTCCATGGATACACTCAAAGTGATTTAGTTTCAGTTAACAAATCGGTGCTACTAATTCCAACGGATTTACAGGAACCATGAAAGCAGAGTAAGTCTTAATAAATCGAATATTTCATAAAGCATCTACCCATTTAAATCCACACAAAGTCATCTACTTAAGACAGAACATTAAGCTACATCCGGGAGTATACATTCCATCCTGTAGAATCCCAATAGAACATCTCTACACAAAATCTCAACTGTCTACACAATCTCCTTCCCCGTAAAAACTCGCAATCCCAAATGTCCAAGTCTAAATAAACCGTCAAAACATTCTTTAAACCTGCAATTTCTTACGCAAATCCATTGCACAACTTCCAATACTCCACACCAACGGGATTATTATTCAAAAGACTAAAATAGAAAATACACACAGATTAGCCCAACATACGAATACACGGAATTTTGGACGAGAGCGAGAGTGGCTCAAGGTCTACGCCATCCATGCTTCGTTATTAGTCACTCCTTCACGTCTAAATGTCCGAGGTTCATGGTCACCATCATCATCAACGGCCTCGCCAATCAATTCCTCTATTTAATCCTTTCTGTTTATCCTCTTTAAATCCTCTTTAAGTATTCACCTTCTCCTTTCCGAATCTATGAACCAACCCATACCCTTTAACCTAATCTTCTTTATTCCTTAAAACACTTAAACCCCAACTCTCCTATTTCCGTGTCAAACCTTCCACACAAAAAGGTTAATAAATTCAAAACCCTTTAATATAAACTCCCAATTCACTCACAATAAATTCAAAAGACTGTACAGTCGATCCAAACCCCGATATGCAAATAAATCCCCACCAGGAAACACAAATCCCTACATGAATTGTTTATTAATTCCGACTGCCAGTTTACAAATAACAATTTGATTCCAAGAAGTCATTTAAATTTGTATGTAGGCCGCATTTCCAATTCAATTGATTTCCTTATGACGAAAAACTTCCCCGGTTGCTTCTATTACGGATAAGAAGTCATACACAACTCTACATCCGTTTGTCTAACTTTATTTAAGTCTCAATTCCACGTTTATTAACACCACCACCTTTGCTTAAACCATCTCCACTTAACACTTCAAACCCTCAAACCCTTAAATCATGATGGAAATGGATAATAACAGTTTGTACATGTGGCTTTGCGAAGAAACGGGGTAAGTAGAGCAAATTAACACAGCAATTTTACCTGAAACCCGTTTTTCTTCTTTACAAACCAAGTTTCGTTCTGCATCGATTGTGCATTTTTAACTTTAGGTTAACTGCAACCCAACCTATGAACACCTCCCTTAACTCACTCTCTGCTTTAATGTTACTTAACACATCATCCATCTCCACAGCTTATCCTTCTACCAACACCCTCAATCACATGCTAAACACTTATCAAGTCAAACACTTATCAAGTCAAGCCCCATTTCCATGTGTTCAACTCACTTAAACTCATCAAATATTCTCAAGTGCAATTCTGCATCCCTCCTAATTATTATAAATCCCAATCAATTGCACATTCTCGTGTGGGTGAACATTCATTCACATTGCGTAGGACAAGAGACCAACTTTTTACCCTGTTGACCTTGCCATCTACAAATCTTCCTGCTTCACTCTGTCTTCAACAAAAACCTTGAGAGTCCCTGTCTCTCTTTATTCCCCATCAAGGTCATCACATCCCAACGTGATGATCTCAATGAATTATTTCCTCTCCACACTCTCCACGTTAACAATACCTCGTTACTTTAAATTAGATTTACGGTTAAATTCTACAACAAAGAGGTACAAAAAATATACAAAAGGTCATTATGACATACACGAAAGGACCGAACCCACAAGGCGTGTGTGTCACTTATTCCCTCAAAGATAATCACAGGAAAACCCTATTCGACTCATTTCCTTTCTACATAACATTACGTAACCTGGGAGATACTTAACACAAATCATCTGTATTACAACACACACACAGGCATACATTAAGTACGTCACTAAAAGGTCACCTTTTAAACTAAATGTCACCCTCTGACCTTTCCTTCTTTCCAGAATGTTTGGAAGAAAAATGGCTGTCCCACCGCCGGGTGGAAATTCATTAATCACCAATAGTCAGTCTGGGAACAGCAACAGCCCCACTTCTTCCCTCAACTTATTCGACTCGGGGGAAGAGTCACTTTTAAAGGTTAATTATCATCAGACTAAACACATCTCTCAGGATACTTCCAGTATGTTCCCTCCGCCAAAGAAAGGAAGACTTAACACCCCACCCAACAACCTCAACAATGCAGATCAAGACTTATCCATTAACTCCATGACAACTCCCCCCAACGAACTCTGGGGCGAAGCTGCTGCCTCCCTTCAAAACTCTTTGACATTCATCTCACCTCCTCCCAGTTTGGATGATCCTTTCTCTCCAAATAACGAATTGGGTAAGCCTCACTTAATCACCTAAACTATATCTCTTATCATTAACTTCTTCCTAATTGACCCTTAACGTGACATATGGTGACGCACACCTTCAGTAATAACATCTGATAACCTCTACTGGAAGCCATCTCCATCACGAATTAAAACATCCCACGTGTCTCAATTGCATTAACACATTCCTGAATTATTCATAACCTAAACTGCATGTCTGAATAACCCTGGGTTCATTATCTCCAATAATCAATAGCCAAATACTTTAACTACCAAAACTACTCTTCACTACAAGCAATCTGAGCTCTCTTAACACTTCGTGAGACTCTCCAGAAGAATGGACCATTAAAAACTAACAATAAAATGTTCCACACACACACACACTTTATGTTAATACCTTTCCCACAATCTCCACACCACATCAAGTCTGTGTGCCAATAGAAACCACACAACTGCACCAAAACCTCTTCACTAGTTGCACACGTTTTCTTAGGTGAGTCACCTTCATTCACTTAAATCTCTTCACGTGTAAACGTTCACTATTAAATACCCAACCACTATTAAGTCTTTCCTTCCTCCACTTAAGCATTAAAACAAATTCATGAATCACCCATAATACAATTTAATCCCCAAATATAAACTACACAACAACTCTCCTTACATAATAAATACTTAATCACGTGTACTCTTATTAATTCCTTAAATAATTACATCCTAGGTCAACCAATCCTTCTAAATAAATCCTACACATCCAATAAAACATCCAAACCCCGTAGAAATACCTTCCCTACCCACTCCAAGCCCAAACCTTAACCCTACAATACAAAAAACCTTAAGCTGGAGCCACACAAACTCCTTTGATTTCATTTCATTGCCAACTCTTCCTCACTGCCAATGCCAAACTCCCATTTGAAAGCAACTTCCACCAACATCACCCGCTCCCAACCACCCAAATTCCTCCCATCCAAAGAGTATTAATAATGCTCGGCTCAATCTCTCATGCTGCAACCTTAAACTTGATCCAGTGCTACCTTAGCATCCAACACTCCAGCAACTCTCTCACACAATTCATTAACCCTTTAATTCATCAAGAAATCCTTTAAGTATCCCATCCACAATGGGGGACCCTGGAGACTCAGAGGTCACTTCATCTTCACACTCACAAGTTATCATTGCTGATGTTATTGTCAGTGACCACCATAACCAAATCTCGGGTCATCAACACTCTTCATCCTCTGTTGACCTTGACTTGTGGGACCTTGACCTTAACTCTGTCTATGGTGACCCTACCACAACAACCACTGAAGATAATTCAACCACAAATATTAATATGATCATCTCCAGTGGCCCTAATAATAATTCTACACTTACTACCCTTCAAACACAAACCCTTACACACCAAACCCTTTCTGGGTTAAATATTACTCTACCTAATTCTAATAACAACGCTGTGGCTGCTAAACGAACTGTCAATAGAAATAATTCACTTGCTGTTTCATCCTTCTCGGATAGTTCTTCAGGTAATTCGAATATTTTAGTGACTTAAACTAATTTTAAATATTCCTCTCACATACAATTAAACCCCGCAACTTAATTAGTAACGTCAAATATATTTTTACGGACCATTTCATTCATTAAAATATATTTTTAAACACTCCAGAATATTCCACGGCTTAAAAAATACATTTAACTTTACTTAAAACATTAAATAAAATTTCCACTCCGTCAGGTGATGTCATATTTAAGAATTTAATCATCAAAGAACGTGTCACTGGAGCTTATCATCCATTTCTATTTGTTTAATAACGCAGATAACCCCCACTGCTCTAATGATAAGATGGTTTGTTCGGGGAATATTTATTATTTAATAGTTAGGGGCATTGTCATGAGAGTCTCCGGCAGTCTTGTATATTGTGTGTGTGGAGAGGCCGATACCCTCTCTGCCTATATAGACGTTTATCCCATGAGGTATATATTCTATTTCATTCTCTGTGTAGTGTGTTATTCCAGCAAGTATATCCGCATCAGGGAAATTCACTTACATAAGAAAGGGAAAGCGTGTAAAGTTGCCGGTCCCCTAATGCTGCTGGTGGTGGTGGTGGTTTCTATGGTGGAAAGAAAAGGCCACTGACATTGTAACCTTGAAATCCACCTCACTATTACAGCAGTTATTGACCTACCTGGACATTATATGACGATGTACATGTTCAAACCTTATCATACACACTCTCCGTTTATTTACTTACGGATTAGACATTTCACACCTTCAGTTAAAGTTTCTAATGTAAACTTACATTTTGTAATCACAAATCAAATACACCAAACCATTTCTCCTCCTTAATTAAAGTCTTACACTCCAAAACGCTTCTACAAGACTCTCCGTCTTAAATTAAACCCACACACACAAATAAACGATGTACAATTGGATCATTACAACTTTAAATCTCCAATTTCTAAGCTTAAGCTCATAATGCTCAATACACAACTGTTACACTTCTCATGCATTCATTATGAATTAAACCAAGCACAAGCGTTATGCAATTAACCCTACACACGCATTTAAAAATGTATCACGTTTCAACCGAGTGGATGAACCTTAGAATCAAAATCCTTTACACAAATGACGTACATCCAAATCCAATCAATCGAGAGTTGGTGTGGAAGGATATTTCACAAAGCAACTTGAGTGAGTGGGCTGAACTTGAAAGTCAAAGTGACAAAAAACAACGCAATTCTTGGGCTTCTCGCACATTCACGAAAAATTCAAATGGTTTCTTAGGTGAGGCGCACCTGAAACACAAAGCCAAACTCATCCACAACCCAAACTACCAGCCAAAATCCATGTTCATGAACTTAATGCGCTTTCAATCAACCCAAACATGTCTTACGAATATTTCTCGAACCTCCAGACTCTCGTCAATAATCCCACTAAATATTCAGACGCAAATATATTTACAAAACCATTTACGTCTTCATTTCAGGAAGGGAAGATCTCTCCCCAGGCGGAGGTTTCAGTGCAGATTCATGTGGCGAAGGGAAGAAAAAGAAAGGCCCAGTTCCTCGTCAACAGGAAGAATTGTGTCTTGTCTGTGGAGACCGCGCGTCGGGATATCATTACAACGCGCTCACGTGTGAAGGCTGTAAAGGTAAAGAATCCATTACCAATTTAATTCCTTAACCTAATCAATCTCTCCGTATCTCTTCCACAGGATTTTTCAGAAGAAGCATCACAAAAAACGCTGTCTATCAATGCAAATACGGAAACAACTGCGAAATCGACATGTACATGAGGAGAAAGTGTCAAGAGTGTCGATTAAAAAAGTGCCTGCATGTCGGCATGCGTCCGGAGTGTAAGCAGAGACTTTCTTTAACAATTCTTAATTGTCAAGACACCTTGTAAAATGTCTTAATTGCTTTCCAGGTGTCGTACCTGAGTATCAATGTGCTGTAAAGAGGGAACAAAAGAAACAACAGAAGGAAAAGGATAAACCAAACTCTACAACGCAGAGTCCAACTCCAAAGGCTGATAATGATATTAAGGTACACTTCCCACTTAATCACACGACAACAAACATAAACTAACCTCTTTGTTCTTTAAAGGACGAGCGTGTCTCAAGTATGGAACTCAGTTCAAACACAAATATAATCGGAGGCAAAAACGGCTTAGGAGTGAGTCCCTTGAAACCAATTAACGGAAAGAAACTCAGCCAGGAACAAGAAGAACTCATTAACCGACTTGTATTCTTCCAAGACGAATTCGAACAACCCAACGACGACGATCTCAAGCGACTAACCGTACGTTATCAATAATCATTAAGTTTTAATTAAGTCTTAAACACTTAATGATTCTTGTAAATCCTCACAGGGGTTGCCGTCTGATGGCGTCGATGCAAGTGAAGCCAAGTTCAGACACATCACAGAAATGACTATTTTAACCGTGCAGCTCATCGTGGAGTTCTCTAAGCGCTTACCAGGCTTTGACAAACTCGAGCGAGAAGATCAAATCACCCTACTTAAGGTAAATGAGTCTCTCGTGTTCCCAGAGGTTCAAGGTAGAGTTCAATAGTAAAAGCATAAGCTTAATTAAGCCTACTCTGAGTTGGAATACAATTCTAGAGTTCTTTAAGAGGAATTAAACCTCTGTAGAAATACTTCAGTTATTCTGCTTAAGGTTCCCAATCGCTTCAACCAATTTAATCCATCGTATTAAGGGTTTCAGTAATCCCCTTCTTATATAATCATATAAATAGAAGGTCTATAACCCACCAATACAGCAATTAAAACCCCTTCTTATTCATTCACAGGCATGTTCATCAGAAGTAATGATGTTACGAACAGCCCGAAGATACGATTACAACACAGACACCATCATCTTCGCCAACAACCATCCATACACCCGAGACAACTACAGCATAGCCGGTGTTGGAGATTCCGCTGATCCGCTATTTAACTTCTGCAGACATCTCTGCTCCATGAAAGTAGATAACGCTGAATATGCTCTCCTCACAGCTATTGTCATCTTCTCAGGTAAAAGTCACACCCATCCATCCCAAACACTCTCAACTCAACAATTAATTCCCCTTAGAACGTCCATGTCTCCTCGAGCCAAGAAAAGTCGAGAAAATCCAAGAAATCTACCTCGAAGCTTTAAGAGCCTACGTTGAGTACCTTCATCCCATCCGACCAGGTAACTCCTTAAACCCTAATCAACACCAACTCAGTTCCTTAATCATCTCTCTCCCCATAGGATACGTTCCCGGAGTCAACTTTGCAAAACTCCTCGGAGTCCTCACAGAATTAAGAACACTCGGAAACATCAACTCCGAAATGTGCTTCTCTCTCAAACTTAAAAACAAAAAGTTGCCTCCTTTCCTCGCAGAAATTTGGGACATTGCAGCATAATAATCACCCAAAACTATTCTAATCCTTTCCGGTGGTATAGAAACTTAAGCAGTTCTTATTCTGTAGCTTTAATTTCCGGTGTGTTATACAAAAATAGCAGTTTAAGATTCAGAAACTTAAAGATAAACCAAAGTGTTTTTATAATTGTATGTTTTATGAGTTTTAACAAATGAATACCTGGATGACGAATTCACAAACTGAGGGGTGTGTGTGTGCCTTTGATTCCTTAAAGAATGATGATCTTCGAAAAGTTAACTAAAGGACTATGATGTATAATATAGATCTGTACATATACTGTTTCCATTAAGATGTTATTTTATGCACGCATCGCATCGTGTGCAGTATTTACATCCGTTTTGTTCACAATAAAATTCATCTTTACATTTAACATGACCAACGGACTTAATTACTATTAAATGAATTTGCATATTAAATCTCTGCATAGAACTCCTTCTGCAAAAAACACTCTCGGCATTGTGCCATGTTATTCCATACACAACTAACTCTCAACAAAAAATCCTTTACAGCAGTTGCCTATGCTTAACCGAAAGAACAATAAAATCACCTCTGGAATTTCCACTGTCTTCTGATTTCTTGTGTCAACACATTTTAATGAGCGTACAATACTCGCTGGAGTTTCCAATGACATACGCGCGTCTTTATGTTATTAAACTCATCTGTACATATATTAAGTCATTTACGTTTTATACAAAACGCAATCACATTTAGTACTTCTCATACGCACAAGCTCAAGCTTAATCTA
>JAQGAB010002737.1:0-11263 GCA_034696565.1 Isotomurus graminis
CAGTAAAAACAGATGCTTTTAAGCATTTTCCAGCTGTCTTATCCCGTCGCACCCGTCGTTGGAGTTAAGCTTCATCCTGGAAGGTCAAGGACTAATTGCGTGGTTAAATTAGCAACCATAGATGTTTTTTTAAGTTCCGGAAAATGTGAAGCGATCCTTTAATCTGCTAAGCAGCATCTCGTAACCGCACAATGAGGTTACGAGCAGTACGAGACTACAAAGCCCCAAATTGGAAAACAAGCTGGCCAAGGATGAAAAATGTGCGAAACATTTATAGCATAGATTAATATCTCACAGAAAGTTCCACATTGGACTCATCTTTACAGCAACAGATACATTTCCATCCACAAAATTCTGAAATATTTTTTTTGCTCTGTTTGTGCTAAATGGCTATTTCACAAAAATGTTTCCGATTTTTATTTTATGATTAATCTACGCAAGAAACAAACCTACACTAAGCCTACTTAAAATAGTTTGCATGAGATGCACTTTATAATGCACAAAATGTTATTAGTTTAGACTTTAGACTCTTACTGCTCTAATTTTAAGACCATATTACTTACAACGCTTTATTTTTTTGATAATAGCTTATTATAACCCACAAGTAAACCTGTCTGATCGGGTGGACTTAAGTGTTACAGTTGGTCTTAACCTATTCCAAACTGTCTGAAGTATGAACCGTACCACTAAGATGGCTTTTCGTGGTTTGCTAACCATCATAACTGGACTATTTTTAACCACCATTTTTCTACCCCACGGGGTATGGTAGGGGATAGCTACGGCTCCGTGGACCAGTGGTTCTATCACTGGGATCATGCGAGAACGGGATTGTGCTGGGCTTCTCTCTCATAGAAGCTCAGTCCCAGTAGTGGCTACATTGAAGGTAATGTCTGACTGGGTTGTACAGAGTGAATTGAGATTAGTGCACTGGGGCATCCGACCCTACACACAGTACACCAACAGAGTGATGCCCTGGGAAGGTGTGCTGTGGAAGTGGGGTTGGACGAACCGTACAGTGCCTATCAAGATATGCTAAATACACACGCTAATCTCCTGTAGATTAGTTGTGATACCCAAATATTAATATCAGACTGTTGTCAAACGGGAGTAACTGCAATGGGTCCTCGTGACCTGAGCGGCAAGCTTAAGTGCTATCCCATACAACATACATATGGTAGGGGATCAAAACTAAGGGATGGCAGAGGTGTGTACACAAAATGATCGCCTATCTCTGATCGGTAAATATCCGAAGTCGAGTGGAGGTCAACAAATTTCAGCACAAAATTCTTTAGGGGACAAAATTGTTGGGAAAAAACGTGCAACCATTTGGGGGAAGATGGAGATGTACCAACAGTAGTGTGGATTTAAGGGACGCTCAAAAAAACGCGAGGGCTAGAGCTTCTAAACTCTTCATACAGGAGAGGATTTAGACCAGGACATGTGTATCTAAATTGTACAGCATTGACAATAACAGCGCTATATGCATGACAAAGTGGCAGTTTCCCACAAGCCCCACTCCCAGTATGGATCCATATTACGTATTCGAATTCAACATTTTCTGATTTTGAGATTTGCATAAAGACTATGACAGGAATAGGACACGTCAACATTTACAAAACACTTTCTGTGTATACTGTGATAGTGTTACTCTTATAGTGTGTTATATAAAGTTAAAAGCTTTTAAATTGTACTTGAACTTGAAAAATTAATCGACAGATGTAAACCCTTTTAAATACTTACCATTCCTAATTTAAGTGAAAGCATGATATTAAAATGTCAAGTGGCTTTAACACCATTGTTGTATTATCACTAAACTGATAAAAAACTCTTTAAAACATATGTTCACATTACATTTGTCAAGAATTTAATAGCAATCCATAAATAAAATACCTACGAGTACTTACAGTTACGTACATCAAACTAGTTATCAGTAATGACAGGTTTTTCTAATATATAATTTGGCTTTGTCTTTATTCAGTAATGTCGTAAGAAATAAATTTTGAATTTCGTTCGTAAAATAAAAGACGTGTTGGTCCTCCAGCGTACTTATTATGTCATTGCTTGTAATTTTTTGCATAAGAAGCTTGAGCAGTAGTGATACTTCTTCAGTTAATTATCGCCAACGAATTGTTAGTATTGCTCTGGTGCTGAAAGTGTTTGACTTCGCCGGATATGTACCGATCAAAGATTGATGATCATTTTTATGGTACACCCTCTCCGACACCTAGCAAATTATATTTTACACGGGCTTATTAAAATTAAAATTGTCTTGTTTTAGATAGATTATTACTAAACTAACCTACGATTATGACTAGATTTATGGCAGAGCCAGGATTAAAATAGTTTAGGCCTTGTACTTAAAACTTCCAGTGCTATTGCTTTAAAAACAACAAATTAATCAACTCAAGGTTAAAGGATTTACATACCCAATCCGGAGAACTTAAGGCACAGTCCAGTTGGAGCACATGTTCGGGGTCAAATAAGCAATTTAATTCATAGGTTGAGATTGAATCAAATTAGTAACCCATCGGTTAAAAGTTGCCATTATGCTTGAGTATTTTGTATTAGACATGGAGAGTATCATGTGTCATGAATATTTCAGTTCCCACAATTTGACTGAGTGCCTTATACAGAAAGGCGATTTTTATATGTCAAGTCAAAAAAATATGAAAGACGTATAATCTTTCAATGTCAAAAACGGTGATTGGTTTGGGTGCTTAATTCTAAAAGAATATATTTGTGAAAGTTTAGTGTAGCAAGGAGTGTACATTTCTGCATTTAAGAAAAAGCATCAGGTGAAGTTAACAAGTAATGGAGAGTTCTTAGATTAACAAAACTCTTTATTTCGGCGGTTGTCGTGGTGTTGAAATAAACATTTACATTTACAGAGCAGTAAAGTATCAGCTAGGCTTATTAACATGAAGTTACTGTCGAGTTCGCTACAGAAAAGATAATATATTAGTTTAATTAATTACTTAAATTAATTCCCTAAGTGAATATGGTTGGATCGGTGTCCAGGTTTGTGTTTATTGTGTGTTGAAACATTCATCACAGTCGGGCAAACATTTGTAGAACTGTTTTGGTTTAACACTCATATTTTAAATCGTGGCAGTACTCAATCGTCATCCACTTACTCAAAAGCTACAACTCCAAACTTAAATTGCCATTTAAAATCCGAATCAGGAACAGGGGAATTTGTACTTATATGTCGTATTGAATGTGCTGCTGTTTTTGTATTATTAGATAGAGAAGTATCTCTCTGCGATCTGCGAGTTTTAAAACAGTTTGTCGTGCTTGCATTGCATTAAATATAGTTTAAGTTTAGTTTTCTGAAAGTAGGAATTGTACAAGAGATTATTTGTTAGGTTCGGTTGGTTTGTTTCTTAATGCTGGAAAGTTTATTTATTATAGAAAAAACTTATCAATCCTTGTTGAGATAAAAAAAGAATCCAGCAGTTTTAATTTAAGAATAGTCCTGCAGTGTGTGTTTTCGGTTTTGCATTGAATGAAAACATTCGTAGCCACTAACGGAAGCCTTCCAATTATCCTAATTATTTCACAGAGTTTGAAAGTCGCAATTACTCCTGAGCAAGAACACCGTCTCCCTTGGCAACCTTGAAACCTTAACTTACCGCTTTTATCTTATCTTTAGGAAGTCATAGGAGAGATTAAATCTGGAGTTGAGGCTCGTTGACTAGAGTTGGTTAACAGTAAGTTTGTAGTTGATAGATTAAAACTATGTATAGTTATGTTAGTCCAGGTTTATTTCCCCTCAGGGACTTTAATTATAATATATAATCTACAAAACGGCCAGTCTGTAGAATTCTTCGGTCAAATAGTTAGTAAATCTCCAAGTATTGCTAATCTAAATATATATTCATTATGATTTAGTGCTCCTTTGTAGTCTGGGGAATTCAATAACGAATTTGCAACTTTTATAACTCGAAAATAAGAGAAAAACGCATATGCCCATTTGGTCTTGTGGTTTGTAAAGTCAAAATACATTCAGGTTTACTTTCAGTCATTTTCAGAAATTAATGAAGTGTATCTGCATTACGAGAGTATTAGAAAACTAACTTTTTCTGGGGTAGCTTGATAGCGTACGGAGTAAAATATTCAGTTTACTTTCGAATTCATTTCGTTAATTCCTCAATACCCACTTCAGTAAAATTCCCTTTCTCTGACTGTAAATAATTAATCAGCTTATATACATTAAGGTAGAGTAATTAAAATAGTAGTTTGACCACTTGATTTACTGTAAAGCTATAAAATCAACACTATAGATGAAACCCGTCATGGTTATAAAACAAACAGATTTTGTGCTACTTTCGTAACGAAACTTAGGTTTTCACTTGATTTGTATATCAAGGTGTATGTATTTTGTTGAATATAATAATAGGAAACATGTTAATTTTCGCTATCTGGATTGTGATTCATGTACTTGTTGCAACAGTCGAAGTGACTGGAAACAAAGAAATTCACCTGCCAATTGGAAACTCCAGATGTCACGTCCACATCATATACAGCAAAGGAGAAATCGAAGGTCCACTCCATGACAGACTAGTAACGCTGTACTCGTTTGAAAACAAAACTTACGAAAACACGTATTTACGACATAAGACGAAGAGAAGCAAAGAAGATTCCGACCAACTAGAAAAACACACGGGTGATAATGAACCAGTATATTTTCAAAAAACTGTCTGGTGTGTAATACTTGTTATAAAAACCAGTCACCCTCTTTCGTTAGTGAAGTATACGAATATGTTACAAGACGATCTGGACATATTATACAAATATGAACCTATAGCAATCTCACTTAAGGCAACAATACGGATGTTTTTTATACGAGGCGTTCACTACAAAAACAAAGTGAATCAAATTCAGGTGAATAAAAAGCTTTATGCAATCTACGTTACAAAACCGCTTACTTTGGCTTTGAAAGATGCGCTTTTGAACTACGTAAGAATGGACTTGTACTGCTTCGGACATGAAGTGTGCGGGCGCTCTCACTTCTTATTGGGGATTAAAGACCCAGAAGAAACAAGTTTAACTCGGTTGTCATGGAAGTTATCTTTTGTTTGTATCTGGTGTAAAAACAATCAAATTCTGGTGAATTATAAAAAAACAAATTTAAAGTTACTTGGCAACCAAATATTTTCCATCGATCAGTTTGTGGATAAAGTTGTCGAACAAAAATATAAACCTCCAATATTCGGAACATACATTGCTCCTTACTCACCGAGGTTTCTGGAAATGGTTCGGCTTCATCAACAGAAATTTAAATTCGCAAAACGGAAGTCTCTTGTAAATTTTGAATCTGCGGTTCTGAGTTTAATAAGCTTTCGAACAAATGTGACTCTTCTTCAAATAATAGATCCTACAGTGATCAGCATTGATTCGTTTATAAAGGAACATCCTGATTACTTTCAGACTCCGATGGTTATTCCAGGGGGTAGTGTTTCCGAACTTGATACTCCCAGAATGTTTGTGCAGAGAGAAGGAGACTCTGAATTTGTTTTTACAAATACAGAGTCGCAAAGTTTTTTGACGTGCTTTGCAAAACAGACATACACTCCAAGAACTTATTTCAAAGTTATGGAAAATAAGTTGTGGCTGGCGTTGGTTGTAGTTCTGCTTACTATTCCGATATCAGCTAAGCTTCTGTCGGTTCTTGAACATTCAAAACAGAAAAACAAGGGATCGTGGCTGCTATTCATGTGCTCATTGCTTTTTGAAAACTCTTTAAATGTATCGGTAGAAGTACAAAAGTCCCAAGCTTTTCGTGTATACCTGACTGGATTTCTCTTAGCAAAGCTGGTTATAACTAACGGATACAAAGGTGTAGGAATCAATTCCGTTTCATCGCCACTCCGGAACACAAGCATTGACAACTTTTATGAAATTTATGAATCGTCTCGATATTTGATAAAGGAACTGAAGCAAAATGAAATTATTTCAATGGGGCAAAATGATTTTAGAATTTTGAGTTCGAACCTTGGTATACCATATAGTCTCATTATGTCAGGTTTATCACGTCAAATGTTACGGGTTTTTTAAAAGCGGTATCAAAAAGCAAGTTTTTCTTTCAAATAGAGGTGTTAGCGTTATGGGATTTAAAAAGGGAGAAATCTATCAATTTACTGAGTAGTGGTTTTGAGAAATCATTAAAATTAATGGCCAGGGTTATGAACTTTAAGCTTCCAAAGAAAATTTGGAACGTCAGCCAGCTTTCAAGAGTTGGGAGATATTCTGCCTTACTTAATTGAAGAGGAAGTAGTGCAATGTGACAGAGTAGTTTATATGGACGTTAACTCAAAGGTTGACTTGGAATTTAAACATCTGACAAAGTTCTACTTAGATCGGACATTTTTTAAATCCAAGGAGGAGATGTTGCACGCCAGAAAAGGATGGTTCTTCACTCACTCATCATTCTGCAAGATAGTTTTATATTTCAAGTTATCAATAGAGTCTGGCGTGTACATGAAATTGAAGGAATGGTTTGATATAATTGGGTTCCATGAAGGATCATCGCGAGCGAAAACATAGCGTGATGTTTCATCGCAGTTATTACGTCGCGTGGTGTTTCATAGCGGGGATTAAAACATCGCAACGAAATATCATAGCTTAACTAAAACATAGCCGATTTTTCATCGCAACGCGAATCAATCAAATGCTTCACAGTAAAATAATATACAGTGATTGTACGTAACTATCCCTGAATTCATATTAGTTGAGGGTCATCGCGTGCAATTCCAACAGTTAGTTGTGTGGAACACAAATAAGCGAAGAAGCTATTTTCGCCAAATTGATTACTTGGCGATGGTTAACTCTGGGTAAACTTCGTTACTTATTGGAAATTATTTTTTTAATAACAGTCTGTCTGATTTTCAGTCAGCAATTCATTGTGAAATTCATACGCTTGATTGATTGACAATCATTTTCTGTTATAACTTATTTAATACTATAAGACTATTATACCATTAGTAAACGCAGAATGCATTCTGTAGAAGCTAATTAAAATAAGTCATTTATATTTCATTTCAATTTAAGCTGATAGTTTTGACTCTTTATCCATAAGCAGTTATGTGTTCCATATTTCATTGTCCGGAACCATATTAGTACTTTATTATGGTCAGATAAGGTATCAAGAAGCAGCTTTACACAACATATGTGTGATTATATTCAATTCTATTTGTTGCCACAATTTTAAACTTTCAAATTGGCAATAATATGTAAATTGATGAACTTGCTATGAATCGTCAGGCTATGTTTTAGTTCAGCTATGATACTTCGTTGCGATGTTTTAGTCTCCGCTATGAAACATCACGCGCCGTTATAACTGCGATGAAAAATCACGCTATGTTTTCGCTCGCGATGAAACCTCGGGATACCATATAATTGAGGGAGCCAGAAGAATTCCCTTTTCACGCCAGCAAACCTTTGATATTTCCAGATATCAAATTAAGAAAATTGTGCTGTTGGGAAATCTTCAAACCGTGTTTTTTTCGCTTTGATGATTGGTATTTGTTTATCTGCTTTATGGTTTATCTATGAAATCGTTAATGATATTGTGCGTAAAACATTAAATTTGTTTCACAAAGACATTTTGCGCCTGTTATGAAGTAAACTAGGAAGAAAGCGATTGGTTAGGAAATTGTCGTGTAACTAACTAAATAATGAAGCACAAGAATCGTATTTTGATATGTAATAAGTGAAGAATAAATATGTTAGTATGCAGAAATATACATTTAGGTCTTAGAATACCTAACTATTACCTTAATAAAGAATTGTAGTCAAATAATGACTTTGAATTCTCATTTAAGATTAACTAATTCATGTGATCTCATGTGTTTCTATGTGTTACGTATTCACTAATTTCATTTTGGTATTGTTGAACAAGTACGAACAGATAGACCGATAGGCGAAATGCATTTGAAGTATTTCTCCATGTTGTTTTGGTTTGTACATTTCCAGATAATATTTGATACATAGAATAATTGTATGATTTAACTTAAATGTGGTTTAATTACAATAAGTGAATGTATGGCAGAAGGTAGTGTGTCCGGATGGCATTCTGGGCTCTCTTCGCAGATGAAATGTGGGTTTTGGTTCTTACAGTCACTTGTATGGGGATTCCCCACACTGCACATGCCGCTAGTGCGGGATCAACTACTCTGTACTGTTTCTGTATGTAAATTCGATTTGTTTTGTACAAAAAAAGTGTAGATACGTTCTTTCATTGAGATCTGCGTATATTTCATTATGAACTAACTAAACCAAATGTCTTGTGTACTTAGCATAGCGTGCATTGTGACTTTATAAAAACACATTTTATTTGTTATTTATAACGCATATGTAACACTTGAGATATAATAATGCAGTCCAGTTCGTTAAATAGCATCAGATACGTTAAACGGTGGACAGCTTTCAAGTTCAAATTCAATGTTATCAAATTCTTATCAGCAGGTATGATCCTTTTTAAGAAACTTTCACGGCTTTTCCGATATTTCGAAATCTCAGACAAATCTGTAGTAGTCAACGTGTAGGCAGGTAATCTGACAAGGTCTTTAAGTGTTCTGATCTGAACATTCAGCATCTCTACTTTGCACTCAGTGTTCCATCCAATTTGTGATGGAGAAGATGGCCCTTCCATTACATTTTCTTGATCGTTTTGCAATTCCATCAGTTGTAGCTTGAAATTTGATCGCGGTGAAATAATAGTATGCTCTTCCATCGTGTGCACATTTTCATAGTCAAGATAATTGATAGTGTATGTTTTTAATAGTAAGCTATTTCATAGTTCTTGGTCTAGACTCACAAATAATTCGAGGTGGGTTAATTAGCGATTGCTTTACCCTCTGTTATTCTTCCTCTAGACTAATGACAGACTCCCACCAACTGCAAAATATCTATGGAATTTTATAAAACTAGTACAAGCTGTTTTAGCACATTGATAAATTGAACCCAATTACTTTTGAAATGTTTATATGGGAATAACGAAGATTTGTAGCATTTCATAATAAGACAAATCATGTTATGACTGACGTGGATCGATTTTAGGAATGCAAGTGTGTCCTTCTAACATTCGGCTTAGTTTTAACTTGCACACCGATATTAACTGGAAAAAAACTGAAAATGCATAGCCATGTCTATGGGGTCCATCGAAGGGGATTATCCTGTATAACACAAAATTATATTGCTATTTGTAGATTAGCATTAAAGGTTTGTTAGCGATACGGCAAAAACAAACACACGTTGAATCAGTACGATGATAGCGTTGACTATTATAAACTCACACTATGAATTATCCTGACGATGAAATAGTGCACACGATGCAAAAACACACTATTATTTCACCGCGATCAAATAGCACACTATGATATCGCGAACGATGAATCAGCTGGCACCCTGTAGCTTTAATCCTACTCAATGGAATTGATAAAGAGTTATACGGTCCGGTTCTTAAGGAGAGTGACAAAGTCCTGTCGGTTGCGAGGGAGGTTAGTAGACGTATGATTACATAATTATCAGTGGTGGTTCTGCAGGAGCAGTGGTAGCAACAAACTGTCGGCGTCTGGGGAAAGTACAGTTTTGCTTTTGGAAGCTGGAGGGGATCGGAATCCGATAAGTGACAGTCCCCATGCAGACTTCACATTTTTTAAGAGCGGAATGTTCTTAGATGTCAGTGTCCCTCAGTTAAATCCAACTTTAAGCAGATTTAAACTATCATTAGAAGAGCTTCCAGATTCATGTACAATGTCTTTCCTCGGGTACTTGTCTTTGACAGAATCATTGGTGATCTAAAATTGATAATTCCTAAGTATTAATTGAAGCAAAACATGCTCAAACAGTGGTAAAAGTTTTTTTACGCATTGTGTCCAACGTATCCTCCTCTTCTTCCTTCACCGCTCGCTTTGCTCCATCTCCTCATTAGTGGTTGCTACGTCGTGCGTTCACCCTTCATACTACATTTGGACAGCTCCTTTTTCTTAAAAAGTTTAAGTTGGTTGCCCATATGTACTTTTATAACAACAGATCACCAATCCCAGGAACCTGGGTCCCGGATCTTCATTGTCAGTCTGAAATATAAAAACCTTCAGTTGCATGCGACATCGGATGATTTGGAACATTGTAAACAATTTCATGTGGTGAATAAATTCCCAAGTGATATATTGGCTCGCAAAATTGTATGCATGAGTAAATATTAATGATTAAAGTTCACTAGTCAGCAAACAAAGGAGCACAGTGAGTTTCTATCATTCAGATCTGAAAAGTACAAAACAGACAATGCTTGTCTAGCTATTATAGCAGTTAAAAGGCTTCTAACTTTTGTCCAAACAAACCTTTTAAATACGTATAAAGATCCATTTATTGATTTACTGTGAATACTTCGTGAACTCAAGTCAAGTTGTTTAACTATGCATGTGAACTTACACTACTAAATTATTCTGAAAGCTTAATGATTTAAGGCTGTGGCAAACGAAATTCCACACTCAAAAAAAAAACAAGCACGGTAAAATATCCGCTCATTGTATCCACACATACATTGATAAGGTTAACCAAAATATGTTCAAATATTTGTGAAATAGGAAAGCATTGAAAAGCCCAACAATGTTTCAGTTCTGGACACTTATTGTGTTTAACGCTGCTGCAGCGCACTCCAATGGACTAATTTTTCCAAATTACATTTCCACGGATATTTTTAGGAACATTGATCCCCGTTGTCTTGTACAAATATTATTTAACAAAATCGACTCTTATACATTCGAGTGGTCTGCGAATACACCTTTCCCTTTAGTACTTTATCAACTTTCATTCAATAATACAGAAATTACGGATATGGATGTTCGTTTGAATTCACTTGAATCGTTAGATCAGAAGGTGATTCACAAGATTACAAAACCAAAGTTTAAAGTAATAGTAATTGACATCCCTATCGCCAAGTTCAACGAAGAAGCATCTAATGAGGACTTTCGGATACGGGTATGGAAATTGTTGGTAGGGACAGATGAGGGGGGATTGGATTGAAGCATCAAATGTATCCTGTCCACACGTATATTTTGCTACCATACTTACATCGTGAACTTCAAGAAATCAAACTGGAACTGCGAGACATGTTTGTAGCACTTGGTATTCCAGGAAACCTTCTGCTCTTCAATGACGTTGATCCACATTTGATAGTTCAGTGTGAATTATACAACAGTGAATTTGTATGTTCTGAATCTACGTTCGTCAATCCCAAATCATTGTCGTTTTGTACGAT
>JAQGAB010002738.1:0-11256 GCA_034696565.1 Isotomurus graminis
CTTTTCGATAATCTCCTGTTCGGATACTTTTTGCTGAGCATTATTTGGTTTGTTCTTTTTCAAACCTATTTGATCAGAGACATTGTGTTGGTTAGGAGGGAGTACTTTTTGCTTCAAGTTGTCTCCAGCGCCCGTGTCTTCACTCTTTTGTCGCTCAATGTCTTGAGCGTGGTGCTCTTTCAACTCAGCTAAAACTTGTCTCTGTTCCTCCAAAAATTTCTTCTGATTCTCCTCGTGTTCCTCTAGTTTCTTTAACAAAACAGCGGCCACGTTTTTGTCGCCAACTGGATCGTTTTTAGCTTCCTCATTTTCTACACGATTGCTTTGTTGAATTTGCGGCTTCGGCTGTTCGTTATCTGGAATAGGAATTTTTACTTCCTTATCATTGTTACTACCCTCTTTATTCTCTAGACGCGGACTGCCGGCCACAAGTTTATTTCCTTCGTCCTTAGACTTTATTCCTGACTGCATCTGAGACTTATTAGACGGGTCGTTCAGTTGTTGGCTCAATTCAACGACTTTGGGTGGACTGTTAACTAGATTCAGGATTCCACTGTCGTCTGGAATAGCTTTAGGCTTCACCTCTTTTTCTTGTTCAATATTTTCACCATCGTTCATTTTTATCTTCTCCTTATCTTCTACTTCAATCAAATTAATTACTTTCTCTTCAGTGGCCTTGGTAGAACTTGTCAGTTTGGATACAATTTTATACTCGGATTTAGACTTAAACTTGTTAAATTCAGCATGAAAATCAAGTTTCTCCGGCTCTGCAAAATACAAGCAATTCCAAACATTCAGATATTGGACTGAATTTTACAATCATGCTATGAGATGACTTACGTTTAACACTGTCAGACAGAATACTCATTTTTTCGTCAATATTTTTTAAAATGTTTGGTATTTCAGAAGGTATGTTAAGTTCAAGGATAGGGTCTTTTGACTGAGCCTTTTCAGCGGCATATAAAGTTGCATAAGTAGAAACAATCAACATCACGACGCCAGTGAAGAACAAAACCTTTTAGAACAATGCAAACGTTAGTGATCGCATGGTTAATACTTGGGAAAGATTAAATAAATAGCTTTTCGGGCAAACCTGTGCCAGAAGTCGTTCGGTAGTTTTCTTTGAGGTAACTCGGATGAACATGATGCTCGGAAATATTACACATATAACGGACCCTGTTGTAGATCCTACTAACCCAAGAACTAGCTCAATATTTGGAATGAGGATTCCTACAACAAGTGAAAAAGCAAGAATTCCTATCGTCAAGCATTTCAGTCTTGCATCCGGAATGTAGTTCGTAGAAACATCATGAAGACTATGGTGCATCTGGGCCTATAAAACATTTGCGCACTTAGATATGACATAAATGTGACTATGTGACATAACTTTCGACATATTAATTAAACTTAATTTACCCGACGGAAAATCAATGAGTTCAGACTATTTCGACATGGAAAAATTACCAGTGGAACTCCAAAAACTATCGACATTAAGAAACATGTTTTGATAAGTTGTGTCGATCCACTTGGCGAGAAAGTCATCAAAATGTTTCCTGTTAGCATTCAACATAGCATCAAACTATGCTCATTAACTTATTTAAAGTTATTAATCAGAATATATATGAACCTCCAAAACTTTGGTTGGAAAACGCGATGTATCCGAAAAATCCCACGCAGAAATAAAATAAAGTACAAATGTTGACTGCTTGCTTAACCACTTCATTCATTTTCATCAATGAAGGATCCGGCAGAGACTCGTAAATTCCAAAGATCTGTCTACATATTTCAAGTAAAATTAAAACCTTTTTCCAACTAGTGACCCAAAAAATGACAAATTATCTCGCTTACGTTTGACAAGACAATGCCATAGAAAATATAGGAATACATTGGAGTACTCCAGCTGGTCTCCAGTAATCTACTCTGTCTAAATAAGAACCCGAAAATAAAGGCCCCAATCCTTCGCTTAAAACCTGCAATCGGAATAAAACAATTAGCGACACAGGGTATTTCGATTTACCGAAAATGCCCGTCTCCAGCTTACCTTACACACTAAAAATAAGTAGAAAAGTACTGACGCAGTAGAAACACTACTTAAACTGTCGATGTTTCTTAAAAGTCCTAGCGGTAGAGCGACGAACAGAGAAAGTGCTGCAAGCATACAAAAATAATTTTGATAAACGTTCAACAGAAATTAAAATGTAGATGTACCACCCCAAACTCACCAGCCATAATGATATTGCGAAGAGATGAATTATTCTCCACATCAAATATCTCACTAACAATTTCAGGCCCCAAATCCCCCATCACAACGAAGAAAGCGATAAGCGTCCCGATGAGGAATCCAATAATGCTTATTTCTACAATAAACTTTCCTCCTGGTCCAAAAGTATGCCAAGCTGAAAACATTCATTGTATTTAAAGTAATCCAAATATAAATCCTACTGTATCCATAATTCGGAGCATTTACCCAGCATTTCATAATTTCTTCGTCTTGTTATAGTTCCAGCTTTGAGGAGGAAGTAGCACACTGTTCTCGTCATAAATGCCCCCACTACCAACATAGTCGTGGCAAGAATAATTCCACACTGCAAAACCCCAAATTAAACCAGTTAATCTGTGGTGGTTTATTATTTTAAAAAACACAAAAATACCTATTTATTCTTACCTGTTTGAAGCAAAACGGCATCGCGAGAACGCTGACACCAACAATACTATTGGCCAGCGTCATCGTTTGCCTTGTAATCATTTTTTGGCGTGCGTACGACTAATTGGCGGTCACTTGTTTATCTACTATTGCAGAAGAGCTGTTTCACTTTACGCACTCTAAACAAGAATATAATATTACAAAATGTTCCATTTTTTTCAAGAAAAGTTCCGAACCACAAAATCCACCGAACTATTCTTGCACTGCATATTTTCGAACACGAAATGAGGAGTAAAAAGTTAAAACCACTACCGACTACCAATTTCTGAATAGAAAATAACCCAAAACAATGGAACTGTAAAATGTGCTCAGTGCAACTCGCCTTTCATCCGCACGCATTACGTGTCAAGAAGTATGTCAACACATTTTCCCGCGCTTTTGGGAATCATGAACTTCTATGAATTTCAACAAAGAGAAACGGTTCTTTTTATTATTACTTCGGAATTAGTAAACACACTTCAGGAACCTCAGTTAAACATTAAATAAGCATAATACTATTTTACATGATCACAGAAACCATAATAGAAAAGGCAATAAGGGAGTAATAAATGGGGGCGGGTATGACGGCCGAGCTGAATCCATCTCTGACCATGTAGGGACCACGAATGACGCGTCTGAAAGAATGATATCCCATTGTAGAGTCAGGGTACACTTGGGATCCTGTGGCCAGGAGGACAAACATAATTGCTTTGCAGGAAGGTTGCATGAGGTCAAAGGACACGTGTTGTTCAGGATGACCTTGATCTGGAGGGTTATAGGAAAACCCAACTTCAACTTCAAACTGAGCATCCATCGTCCAACTGCACATGACCTTATCGGCAGTCTCGTAGATAGCAGCAATCACTTCCTTGTCTTGTATGAGGTGTTGATTGGCGGTGAGGTTGACTCGGTTATTGTGAGGTTTGTTCCATGTTACAATGATTTCTTTGGATTCTTCAGTTAGTTTGCATGCGACTACTAAGTCATCTCCCATTCGATCTAGGGACGTGGAATGAGTAGAGATTAATAAGTTTAAATGACGAGATTCACAAGAAAATGTGGTTAAAGCTTACCATCGAATGAAAACCCCATGGCTGCATATCCGAAAGGTCTTGTAGCCTGTTTGACATTCGCTCGACGGTTTATAAAGTAAATGAGTTTGAATTTGAGTCTTTTCAACTTGGTCCCAGGAACAGGTTCTACAATTGCCATTACGGGACACTTTTTTCTATACAAACAATTGACGTGTTGGTCTGGAGTGAAGCATTTGACATGTTTTTCCTCACATCGTTTAATTGCGTTGTGGATTTTTGCTTCAGTTTTTTTGTGATCTTCTAGGGAAGTCGTGTCATGGACGACTTCAACTGTATTTTGAATCTGAGAGAAGTCAAGGATTCCTATGCCGGGGGTGTCCATTCCAGCTCCGATGAAAGTTTCTGCAAGAATCGTTTCATAGTCGGGGTTGGTACTATTAAAGTCTGGATGAAGAACTGTCTTTTGGTTCCTGTAGTATTCAGCAACAACATTTGTGTTGACCAAATTCTCATCATAATCATTTTGGGAGTTTTTGATACGTTCCAGAATTTCTGGGACCGCGAGAGTCTCCTCACGGATGACACGACCTTGAATCATTCGTATAATTATGGGTGTTTGAGCCACATTGAATTCAACGTCTAGTAACTGGTCAGCTTTGAGCCCAGCTGCTGAGATTAGAAACTGACAAGCAAAGGTTCGGGATTCATAGTCTAAATTCATGTAAGTGGTGGCAATAACTCCTGGTGCTGTTCCATACACCGGCGTTGTGTCCAACTTCTGCTCGTCATTTTCCCAGAATGTAACTGTAGTCTCTCCAGCTACACAGACGAACCAAAACTTCTTGGCATAATCCTTTTTTGTGATGTTCTGGTCCAGAAATTGAATTGCTACGAATTCCGTTGGGTAGCAAGGTAGCTTCTTATTGTAGTCCCAGGAATTCTGACATGACCTGGCTTTTGGAAATTTAATGCGTCTCATCAAAGAGACACTGTAAATCACATCAGATGTTTTGTTACATATATGTTCGTTCAACTTCCCAAATGCGCTTTCTGTGGAATAAAAGTATTCAAAGATATGATCATTAGTTAATAGCTGATGAATGGTTTGTGTAAAGATGAGTGTGTGCATACTTATAAAGGGACATGTTGTTGCTGGATCGTGCATGGCTATTGAAGCTGCTAAATGACATTCTTTCATCCCCGGTGTACACTGGGCTTCTTGTGGCCTGTCAGGGTCTCCCAAATGATAATAACACGCGCCATCGCAATTCGTAGCAAAGTCTCTTGTCGTCAATTTCATAGCTCTATAAGGTATTCTAGAGTCGAGGGTTATTGAAGGTCCCGAAGTATCTGTCCATACTCGTTTTTCCATTGCTGGAGGCTCGTATTTCTTATAAGCGGTTTCAGTAGGAAGGTTGTTCGGCTTAGCCAGTACTGTCAAGATGAATAAGGAACTAAAAATGTGAATTACACTGTTTAAATCTCGAAGCATCTTGAACATCTCAGGTTGGTTTTAGCAATTATAAAACGTGTTCGGAGATGTGCACCATCAAGTCTATGGCAAAGTTTGACTACTCTGAAGGAAAAAATCCGTAGTAGAAGCCAGCGGTTGACTGGACCTGGGAATCTTTCTGACTGGTGGGTACGCACAGTAAATCCGTGGAAACCTCAATGGAAGTCTGCTTCGGTACTCCAAGTCCGATGATTTATTAGGTAATTTTGTTGCAGGTCCAATATTTCAAAGTAAAACAACAAAGGCTTGCTTTCTTCGTAACTTTCTTTTCTAGACGAAGTAGGATACTTCCCAATATTTATTAAATATTACTGACAGCATTTTAAAGTTTAAATGACTTCTTCAGGCTAATAATCCATCATCATGCCAGCTGAAGTTTCAAAAGGCAGTAACACAAGTTTACAAAGCCCAAGTCATAATTCTCAGGCAAACAGCGATGAAGAAATAGTGGTGTACGAAGACTGGAGTCAACTTCCAGATGATCAGATATGGGATGGACTTCCTAAAAAGTACAGAATCAAGAAGAAGCATACTTACATTCGTAATCACAGGTAGAACAAGAATATTGTTAAGGTCAAATATAGCTTTTTGGACAGACCTTTTTAATTTGAAGTAACGTATATTGTCCGCAGCGATTTGAAACAGTTTCGAGGGAGCACAAAGTTCTTTTACCTTATGTGGAAGAATTGGAAGGCACTTACGCGTCAATGGATGTCCACACTGTTTGAAGCTTTGTCTCCAATTGTGGCTGTGTCTTTCATTGTCATTTATGTATTCCTCGCAGAAGCAAGTATGGATGCTGACACTCGATATCAACCGTTCTCTATCAAAAGCCACAGTCATGTGTTTCGTGCCTGGTAATAATTATTTTCGTATGACTGTATAGTAGACGAACGCATTTATTTAAAATAATTTTCATTCACAGCAAAGAGTTTATTTTCATTCACAATTCGAAAGACGATAAGCAAAATACTAGCAGCTTTGTGAGTAAACTGATGGCTTCGGTTAAGGAGGAGCTTAATACTACCGGTCTGGACAAGGAGTGTAAGTTACAAGTCCCTTGCTGTCTGTATTCATTAATTGCTCTATACGATTACTGTGACCACCATGTCTTATGGCTTTTGTGCAGTTGCCTTAAAAGACAACACGAAGGAGCTTGAGGACAAAGGTTCATACACGAAAGTATGTGCTGTGATTCAATTCGAAAACATTGTCGTAAATCTAAAGGAGTCTATGAAAACTATTAACGTACATAGAAATAGAGATTTTAAAGCATTATTCTGAGCTATTTACATAATAATAATCTATTATGTTTTGAATAATGTTAGTATACAATTCGAATGCAAGCAATACATCCTTCAAAAACAGATTCGAAAAAGGGTCTAGGTGGGTTTTTGTTTCAAGGAGCCCAGTGGAACACAGACTTGCTTGACTCCGACAGACTGGTTGTTGGGCCGAGAGAAATCCACGACGAAACTGGCGGAGAGCCGGGATATCATCAACAGGGGTTTTTGTATCTCCAGAACTTAATTGATGAAAAGATAACCAAACAGATTTACACGGATCAGTTTACGATACTTGGAAAAACGGAAGAAGCTGAAGAGACGTTTAACACTTTGCTCAATGGATTCATAATCCGGTTGAGGAGACAAGCGTTCCCTACCTTTAAAGATCACTACACAGTTGAATCTATTCATGAACTTCTTCCAATAGTCCTTGTTGTCGCTTACTTGATTCCAGTGATGTTGATGGTGTACGGGACGATTAGTGAAAAGGAATTAGGAATTAGTGTAAGATAACTAATAAGTAAGATCCCATCAAAGTTGGTGATAAGAGTTTGATCGTGATTTCAGATGCAATTGAGATCAATTGGAATTGGTGCTTCCGCACATCGCTGGGCGTGGCTGTTGAGGTGTCTGCTTGTTCACTCTCCGCAGACTGTTATCACTACTGCTATTTTAGCCGTAAGAAAAAATTACTTGTAAGTTGGTCCTGAAGCTCATGAACTTATCATTGACATATCATTGTACATTTGTTTTTCAGACAGATTGGAGCCACCATAAGAAAGGATTTCTTACTTATACAGAACCAGCCGTCTTTGGATTAATGTTGCTTGCTTACGTTTGGCAAACTGTTTGCACGGTGGTTCTTTTCAACACATTTTTCCGAAAAGGTTTGAGACTTCATTTGTTTTGTATTTTTCTTCTATTTGTCTTATCTTTTCTTTATGCTATCATACAGCATCAACAGCTACTGTGACAGCAGGGTTCTTTTGGTTTGCTACTTATATTCCTTACTACTATGTAAGCTATATCAATTCATCTCTGAAAGATATTCTGTCTAAACTGTTCTTAATTGTATGTGGACAATCCTATATCCATCCTGTTTAGGTAAAATCCCATTACCAGGCCTTACGTTTCTGGAACCGATTCGTGGCCTGTTTGTTGGGAAATACGGGGATATCTCTAGGGTGCCATTTGATATCCGAAGCAGAAGGGACCGGCTATGGAATCAAGCTGTCTCAACTTTTTACTCACAAGAGTTATCGGACTACAGGAAAGGAGTTGGAGTTTACAATAGGATGGGTCATTGTGATTATGTTTTTTAACGGATTCTTGCAAATATTACTTTCTGGATATATCGCAAGATTAATTCCAGACAAGGGGGATTTACCGCTCCCGTGGAATTTCTGCTTCAAGGTTAGTAGTAGTCATCTACTTTTAATTGTACAATCTCACATGAAGTAATATTTGTCAGTTGTGGTACTGGAACAATGAATATCCACCTAGCCTAGTGACCATCAATCCGTCCTTGCTGAATGCTCGTTCAATTGAGGAAAAGTTTCCGGAAAACTTTGAAATCCAAACGAGAGTAAAGAGAAGGAAGGAACTTACACTAGAGAATGTGTCGAAATATTATGGACTTGAAAGGGCACTCCACAAGATAAACTTGGATTGTTATGAAGGTCATGTTACTGTCATAATTGGAGAGAAGCATTCGGGAAAATCTACACTGCTTTCCATAATAGCTGGTAAAAAATGCATACGTGTAAATTGCACGATAATGACACTGCGGGACTAACTATAATGGTTAAACAGGACTGATTCCATGGACTCACGGGAGCATTGAAGTTAGCAGACAAGATTTAACGAAGAAACGTAATTTTGCCAGAGGATTTATCGGCTTCTGTCCTAATAGCAATGCCGTGTATCCGAATTTAAGTGTGAGGGAAACTCTGCACATGTACGTCAATCTGAAGGCAATTATAAGCAGACTCGAAGCTTGGGATGAAGTGGAGCGCTTCTTGGCTTTCTCCATGTTGAGTGAATACAAAGACAGTTTGGTTCGAGAACTGACTCCAAGTGCCCAAAGAGTTTTGTTGGTAGCTTGTGCATTTATTGGGGGATCCCGTGTAAGATTACATCACAAAACTATTTGATAATGCCCTAAAATGGCTATAGTCTTACAATGATAAATCTTGTAGGTTGTGTTATTGGACCAACCTACAGTTCACATGAGTGCAGGTCAAAAACGGATGGTTTGGAAATTCATAGAACATCAAAAGAAACACAGAACCATTGTAATTGCAATGGACAACATGAACGAATCTGAGCTGATCGCGGACAAGGTTGTATTCTTGGACCACGGGGAAGTTAGAGTGAATGGTTCGATTCCATTTCTACAAAAGAAGTTCAGTGAGTTTAGTAGTGGTCATGTAATTATTTGATTCTCTAATATATTACTACAACTGATAATATATTGATAGACGGGGGTTATCATCTACTGATTGATAAAACTCCACTGTGTGATGTGGAATCCATAAAAAAACTTATATCAACCCGAGTTCCATCCTATTCTAATGAAGAAAGTGAAACTCAATTGGACTTTTATTTGCCTGATGAATATTCCTCAGCATTTCCAGGATTGTTCGAAGAACTGGAGAAACGTGCGTGGCTGTTTGAAAACAAACCAATCGAGAGTTACTACTTTACGATGGATGAAGTTCTTTTGAATATAAAGCGATCAGCCAGTGACAATGACTTTGAAATAAACGACCGTCAAAGACTTTACCAGCAAACCGGAGAGGTTGAAATAGATCAAGACTATAAAAGCGTAGGATGTCTGCCTCACTACTTTCTCCAACTTAGAGAACTCGTTCTAAAAAATATCCGATTTACTACGCGAAGAAAAATGGCTTTGGTGGTATCGGTAAGTCTGTTTCAAATAAAATGGTGGATTCCTTGAGTATGAATAACACATATACATTATACTTAAAACATTTATTTCAGTTTTTTGCCCCACTCATCTGCTGTTCCTTTTCCATTGGTGTTCTGCAACCTAGAGCATTTCATCCCGATCCGAAGGCACTTCTGCTAACGCTGAAGGTCTACTTTACAGTTACTATCATTATTTACTGGTTTAAATACTAATAAAGTATTACTAAACAGCCCTACCCGTGGTCTGGAATCATCGTTGGTTGTGCAGAGGCAACTTACCACGGAAAGCTTCTGTGTAAGAATGTCCATAGAACTACGCAAAAACCAACTTTTAGGCCAAATATAACAATAAACCTCACGCAAACGAGCCCACCGATGAACGACCTCTTACTGGAAATGGTAATCTCTTAAATATACTCCATTTTACATGCAATGTCCTACTAATAATCTTGGTATGACTCCTGCAGTATAGAAACGAATCATTTCCCAACGATCAGATTCCACAGGTAGGATTAGAAATAAAGAAGAGTGACTCGTTTCCCCGATCAAATGTTGAAGTCACTGGCTACTTCAGCAATCAACCTCTCCACCTTCCTCCAGTGATACTGAGTTTGATTGACAATTCCATCCTGGACTATATGTTAATGAAAGTACAGAAACTTTTCCCAGAGTTGTTGAAAAACAAAACAGTTCTGGCGAATCACCAGATTGTCACGACGAACCACCCTCTTCCATATTCTCACGCGGATAATATCAGATTCTCTGGATTGCTTTTGAGCTCTGGATACTTCGTGGGCTTCCTTCATTCCTTAGGATACAGCTTTTTAATAACAACCTTCATAGTGATGCCTGTTAAAGAAAAGGATTTCCGGCACATTCAGTATTTGTCTGGAGCACATCCGATCATCTTCTGGGGATCTCATTATTTCTGGAACTTCTTTTATTTCTCTATAATTGCTTTCCTCAATGTATGTATTATGTTTGGAGCTGTACACATGATTGATGACATCAAGTTCAAAGAAAGGATCGGGATTGTTGGGCATCTTTTTGTACTTCTGGAGGTTTATGGAGCTTGTTCTGTAATGTTTATGGGAGCTTGGAGCCTTCTTCCTTTTTCCCACTGGCAACTTGCTGTCAGCCATACTTTCCTGCTGCAGATTCTTTCTGGTACGTCGTATGAGTAAAAATGTCCTTGACTTGCCAATTTATTTTATTTCGTGCTGGTGTGTTGTGTTAGGTCCCTTAATGATGCTTATGCTGATCGCTGTCTCTGACCAAGGAATTAATCTGTCCGTAACTGGGACTGCTGTGCTACACAACTTTTTCCTGTTGTTCCCAAACTATTCCTTAGGAATTGGAGCTTTCTTTATATTTGCGAATGCCCAGCATCACAAAGAATGTGACTTGTACAGTGAATTCAAAAAGTATGAGAAAACCAAGTGTACCAGTAATATAACTTTCCTCAACGAGTTTGCGGAAGTTGGAGGAGATGAAGCGGCCTTCTTTTCATGCTGCTATAACAGTCAGTTAATTAAGAACACTAATTGCAAATGAGATGAATGTTGCGGGAAATGAATGAGTAATGTACGCGTTTACAGAAAGGCCGAGTCAGTATGACTTTTTAGCCTTTGGAATCGGGAGGAATCTCCTTTGGATGTCTGTTATGTTTGGATTGAGTCTTTTCATTCGAATAATAAAGGAATCATCAGTTTGGATACGGTGTGATCTCTGCTTTTCTAATTGGCAACTCAAACGTACGAACTGGTATGAACAATCTGAGAAGCGAATCTTCGACTACGATGTCATGAC
>JAQGAB010002739.1:0-11255 GCA_034696565.1 Isotomurus graminis
CACCGAATATTCTATGCTATATATAATGTGTAACATATACGGTTATCCTTATACTAATGTTCTAATGTTTTTCTAACGCTAACAACAATCTTAGCAAACTTTGTGACAACCCAAACAAATATTTCAACGCTGTACTACGATTAATGTGAAACACTCCAGGCCAGCCAATAACAATCGGCTGACAGGATTTTTGGAACTTTCGAATGTATTTCTTGTCATGGGCTAATGTTGTCTTAATATTCTTCCAAGAAAATATCGACATCTACCCGAGCTTAGGCAACTTTCCTATTAAAGTCAACGATGTTGGCCAAAACAATTGGAATATTACACCAAAAGATACCAAGTGGAACAAAGCAGTGCTCTCCGTATCCGCGTAGTGACGGAACAACACGTAAGCCGTAGTCAATCCAGACTGACCACAAAAGAATTGCATGGGGAGTATTAATGGACCGTAGAGCTCCAGCCATCGCCTGACAAGAAGTTCAGTCCCCCGAAAAACAACCGGAAGGTTCTCACCACTCGTTGGAATACTTTTTGTTCCTCAAGTCCCCGTCACACAGAAACTCCCTCGTTAGAATCGGAAAGCCCAGAATAGCCGCTGTGAGCACTTGGATAAGCACCAAGACAAAGCTACTCACGCAATACATTGTGGCTACTGCTTCGCACAGAAAGCAAAGGATCTTTAACCCAATTGCCGCTGCGTATCCACTTGGCTTGGGTAAAGCCGAATAAATGTGGATTACATTTGAGGAATCCATAAGCAATTCAATTAATGGGAACATAACCATAAAGTTCAAAGATATGAGAAGTAGAATGAATATAATCCACCATCGATCCTGACGCTTATTCCCAACATCATCGGTCTTTGCAAACTTCTCTGAAACATAATAGGTTATTGTAATAACGGAAACTTTTCCTTTTTAAGCGTTTAACTTACTGTCAATGAAACTAAAGAAATCCAATGTGGAATTAAAAATGCTTGCAGCATGTCCAGGGAAGAAGGTAATTACAGAAGTTTCCACAAAAGACGACAGGCCACAAAGAAAGATGCAGTAGAGAACGTAGCTGAATGACATGTGACCAGTGTTTGCATAGTAACCGGAGGAAACGCCAAAGTAGAAAGTGTAGGCGTAGAAAGGAAAGCGGGTGAATAGGAAATGAACTCTTGTTTTATACGAAACTACAAGTCTTTGAGTGTTCACGTTGTAATCAAATGGAGTCGCCCACAACCTACATGAGACTTGAATGTACTTCTGGAATATTTTAGTATAAAGATGTGGCAAATACTTCATTGTCAGGCTTTCAAATGTTTTAGTAGCTGGCGACTCTTTAAGTCTTAAACGAAGTGAGCTTCTCTAATGCGCTTATCCAAAGTAATGCTTCAGCAATAATCGTTTTTGAGTAGAGTTTATCGTAAGTTACGCTGGTGTAAGGATTTATACATGTAATGTATTGCTGAAAATCCAATCAGGTCAGGCTTGCGGGTTTATTAAAAGGATTTGTTGAATTTTTGTTTAAGTGCTTTACTTTAGTTTAATTACAATTAGGTCACTTGGACAGCAACAATCTTTGTGTAATATGAATGTCAAAAGCTTTTACAACATTATAATCTAATAGTGAGTGCAAGGAATTCGGCTGAAATGACAGTTCCAGGACTCTCTGACTTAATCAGATAATTGGATTAGCTGTCATACTGATCTTGTTTGTAGCAAACATGCACATATATAGGTTTGCATGCTACAGAAGGGCTTTGTAGATTGGATTTATTTGAAAAGTCCTTGTGGATACAAACCCAATTTTTGGACTAGAAATATTTTAATGAAACTGAAGTTGAGAAGTAAAATACGGACTTATAAATTCACCTCAGATTCATGGGGTGTTTTATACAAAACTATGCAAATTGCTATTAGTTTACGACGCAGTCATGGGGTTCAACACAACTTATCAAATGCAAGTTGAAGCAACAAGATCATTAACGCAGTGAGCATAAGAAAGAGTTTTTGCTTAACAAAGAGCTTCAGACAAGTAATTGCATTAAATTAGCCAGCAGATTGAATATCTAAAACGCTTGGGTGTGGTTCATCCTTCACTTTGCCCGTATACTTTTTATTAACGCAGATCTCTTTCTTGTACCATTCCACGATGGATTGGGACAAGAAAGAGATCTGAAGAACCTCCAATTGCGTCAATCTTCTTAAGACGTTGCAATAAGTACCAGCAGGAGGTTTCGCAATGCACAAAACCATCTTCATCATTAAGTTCCTTTTTCTACGTTATAATTAGGACCCGTTGACACTTTTTACATTTCTCGAACCTAAGCTGCATACACGGGTGTTTCTCAAGAAGCGATGGTCCTACACTTTTAAATTATGTTGAAATGAAGAATTCATCTGTTAAGTCGTTGGGTGTCTGTTGATATTTCTGGACAAGTTTATTTAGATCCGTAAGAAACGTTTCCACAATTATTGAGTGCGTATGGTTTATTCTTCGTCATTGTGCAAACATTTCCAACACCTGCCCCTTCATCTTTTGGCCACTGACACTTTGTGTGACACCATCAACTCCACTGGACATTGTGGACATTGTCAGGAAACTCCAATCTCCCATCGCCAACAACAATCATCCCCACTTGCTAACCATCTTGTACTGCCGCATGATTCCCCTCACACCTCAGTCTTCGCACTATTATGCACTCACTACTAAAGCCTTACTATATATTACAAGAATTCAATCTTCTTAAAAGACCCCACATTAATTGCACGAGGATTAACTACCCATTTAATACAAAAGAAATTTTGAGATCACTAATTAATCTATCTCAGCATTCCCCAACTTTCATCATCATCTTCATCAATCGACCTAAAGCCTAACGCACGCCACACCCTCTCAGACATACAAATACGACGCAAATATTCCCTTCAACAGAGTAATCTCGGTTAATCTCTACAGATGTTACCTTTAACTATCTTCACTTCATTTTAAGCACCTCTTTCACCATATTGGCACATTCCTCTTTCACCTCATCCATGCATCACTACAATATCTGAGGAATTACATAAGTGGAGCATGTGCAATACTGAGGAACAGAGGAATTCCTTGGACTTGACACACTTCTTATCCACACACACCAACCATTTAATCGTAATCCATCGAGAGATTAATATTTATGTGCCGATCAGTCTCTCTCCTTCAACCGAATTTGACTGAATCTTGTGAAAGTAGCTCTACTCAAATTGGCTGTCACTGATTAAACATCCGCCGTCCACTTCGCTAAAACCTCATGGTACACATCTTTATCAAGCAGTAAAGCGTGACTGCATTTAGAAACTCGTTCACAAAGGATTGATATATGCAGAAGCGTGACGCACGTGTTTCTAAAGTCATCATAAGTACACCTGCTGGGCATAATGCATCCATACATCTCCCGGAAACGTGACACACGTGTTTGACAATGACCTACATCACGATCACACTTAATCATCAACAGCTTACTTTCCTCATTCCTGTCGACTACCTGTCGAGTATAAATTGAGGCCCATAGTGCATAGGGTTTTTAAATCACATAGATTCTGATATATTTGTGTCTTAATTAAACTCGTTAATCCTGGGGAAAAGGTAAATCCAAGATTAAACATTTCCATGAGAGTCTCTAACATTTAGTTTGTCCCACAGATGATTGTTCAAAGGGTAGTTTGTTTGGTAATCGTTGGTTGCATGCTGAGAGATGCGGAGGGCAGTGCTGCTGAAGTGGCTGCTAACGCTATGAAAGTGATTTACGTGAGACTCGTGTCGGAAGGTCGGGAAGAAGGGACGTTCTGCCATGAGAAAACTAACGACTTGGCTTCTCACGTGGAAGGATTTGCTGGGAAATCTGGAAGGGAGTTGACGAAAGAGTTTGAAGAATATTTTGGGAAAAGCGCGGCGGAATCCAATCTACTAAGACTGCTTGCGAGGTACAAGACATTCGAGACGCAGTATTTGAAGGAACAGAGATGCGTTGCAAAGAAAGCGCTGATCTGTGTGTCTAGCAAGTGTTTGAGATGTCCAGAAGCCAAAGCTTTAGGAACTGCGTACTCTGTTCCTTGTGGTAGTATTGAGAAGCTTGCAAGGAAAGAAGGATTCATGCATACTTGTCCAGTGTCGACTAATTTGGGAAGTGGCTTAAGTACTCGTCCATCTTTACTTATTCTTTCAATCCAACCGAACAATTTTCTGTTTAATGTCACTGTCCGATAATCTTGATTAAATATTCATTTGGAAATCTCTGAGAAGGAACTACAAAGTTTACTGAGCTATTAAATGACGAGGCGCAATTTCGAGTGTACATTTACTATACTGCTGTTGCTGCAACTTCTACCACTACGGTACAATTAAATATAGACACTTAATCTGCGAGAATAGCGGAAGAAAGTATGTAGGGGTTTCATTCAGTACTTGACCCCAGAGGAATATTTGTAAAGTTTATAAGTATGTATTAGAATATTTATAAGCCTACTAATGCTTAAATAGAAATTTGGTACTGCTGAAAAAACCTCAAGATATATAATGTATCATTGAACGTGCCTGTCTGTACCATATTCAATTGTCCAAGGAATAAATGGACGAGCAACACAAGTGGAAATATACACAATTTTAGTCCCCATATGGCTGCTAACTGTAACGACGATTAATACAATTGAACTGAAGTTTACTTATGAATAAACACTGAATATTCAGTAGAATCTACGATTTAGCAGTGTTTTGGCAACCATTACCCACGTAGTGACAAAATTGGTAATTCATCCCCGTCATTTTGGCAACCATTCTGTCATTCAGGAGTGTCGATATGACGTAAAAGTAAAGGGTGTTTGTTATATGAGGAAACGCTGCGTAGGAACCCCATATTAAGACTTATGCGCCTCGCCTCATATGACAAACACCCTGTACCTCAGGTAGTACGAAGCAGTTCTAATTGAAATGCTGCAACCGACGACGATGTTGAAGTTTATGCCGAGGTCAGTCCAAAACAAGTCAGGATGGAAGTGGATGCAGTGCAGACATGTCTAGCAAATCCACAATTGAGGGTTCGTGTAACTGTGACGATAATAATGCGATCCTATCGATAAAATCCCAGTCAAGGCATAATTGTTTAACAGTGCCATTTGCCATTAGAGTTCTTCATTTTGCGAAATTAAATTTATGCGATTCCTCGAACTCCTTGAGGACACATAAGAATCCCTGGGTTCAGCATCACTTGCAGATAACGATGATAACCCAGAAGCAGGTAAACAACGACCACAGGAGTTCAAGCTATTGTATCAAGGTGTATCCGTTAATGAAATTGATACTTGGGAAATACTTTTGTGCATGGATTCAATTATTATTTAATTTTAAAAGACGACAGTAAAACTGTTTTGTGTTAATATGTCATCAGTTTATTCCTTTGAGATAACAATCCTAATTGTTACAATTGTTTTGAATATGCGGACACACTTTAAACTTATTCTACAGTCCATTTTCTTTTTTAAAACGTCTGATTTCATCCATACGCCAGGTTTTCAACTTTACAAGCCAGGATACCGACCAGCTGAAACAGAAGAATTAAATTTCAATCTCTTAAATGAATCCACGAATATTTACAAACATACTTCATTCCATAAGAACGGTGCCAACTGTAAGTAATTGAGCGTTTGGGTTTGACATGGGCTGCGTAAAAGTGCTCGTACATTTCTATCGGTTTCTCTGCTTGGAAAAAACATAATTTACAGTGTTTCGGTTTGGCATGGATTCTGCGAAAATGCTGATACACTTCCCGCTGTTCTTCTCCTCGGAATGGACAGTATTCACATTTGTAATGTTCTTCAAACAAATGCATTTTATTCATGTGGGAAATAAGCCTTGTCCTTCCGTAGCGTTTAGAAGATCCCACACAGAAGTAACATAAATCATGGGTGAGTTCCCACTGATGTTTAGATTCTATATGTTGATTCATCAAGGATTCTGTCCCACACTGTTTTTGACAATATTTACAGAATATTTTTGCCGTGTGGACTTCCTTCTGGTGGAAGCTTAATTGTCTTTTTAATTCAAATTCCACATTGCACAGGGAACAATACCATGAACGTCGGGAGCACTTGGAATTGATATTAGTATCCTGTTCTTTTGTGTGTTGTCTCATATGCTGTTCAATTACAGAAGGTGATAGGGACTTAAAACAGAAATAACACTGTGATTTTGATTTATCCATTTTAGTTTGTTGTTTAATTGTTTTGCTTAAAATCATATGGGATTGAAACAGGTTGAACATGTTGGAGTGAGTTGCCTCCACACATATTAAAAGGGATTATGTTCCTCCTTCACTTTGTTGAGTGCATCGTGGGCATCTCGAGAAGCCTCGTATGAAATTATTGTTCCACTAACTCACTGTGTATGTAGTTTCACCCACCCAACCCATTTAATTATATTTATTAAAAGTAACAACATGGAAATGCGCTTTTAAAGATTCTACCATTGGTTGCACATTCTTTATTACACACATCATTTGTGAACTGTCATTCCTCAGCGGCCTGGTAAAGTCTACATTTACATAAAGTACGAATTGTGCAGAGGAATTGACAACAAAATATTAGCCGACAATCCCAATCATGCAGGTTAGATTAATTATTAACTGTATGGTCTTGTCAAGTCAAATAGATTCTTGCACAACTTGATTTAAATAAGTCTTATACAAGCACATTTGTTTCTTATAATTTTCAGCATTTCTTGGAGCATTTATAAACCAGGATAAATGTAGAATATTATTGCAAATATTATTGGAACTGGACTGAACTTTATTCTCTTGTAAATTAAAAGTAGTTCAAGTATTTTCTAGCAAGCGTTTGGATTCATATGAATAATAAGTGCTTCCGTGTATAAGTAACCCACATCGACTCACCAATTTCCATGAGTTATGAGTAATACGAACCCGGACTTTTAAATTGTTTCATGCATACAGAAATGTGTTTCTAACAATTCCATCAGTGATCTTACAACTATTATACGTAATTCTGGTGCTACTTAATCATTAGCGTGATGATTGTTATCTCACAACATGTATCATAATTAGTATGCCTTTTCGGTTAACTATTATTCCTCAACGCCTGGCAAAGTCTACAGTTATACAAAGTACGAATTGTGCAAAGGAATTAACAACACAGCATTAGCCAAGTGCGTAGTAACTAAATTGAAGAATGTGGAAACAGTCGATTGCTTCATGTAGAAGAGCTTGAAAGAAAATATTCCTGCGTGAAATTTAATTGGAGAGAGTGACTTGACTCTCCTAGTTATATATGCGTTCTTGTTAAATCTAGCGACGTTTAATTTCCACTTCTGGAGAAGGTGTACACTTTCTTGGTGACATTGAATCGCGAGTTTCAAGCCAGCCGTTGCGATAACACAAACAGTTAAAACAAAAGATGGACAAATTAGGTAAATATAAAAGGGAACCAATGAGAGAAGAGCTACAGACAGGTATCCCCATAAAACAATCAAGAAGGACGTGGATGAAATTAAAGCCATGAAAGAAAGCTGAGAAATACCGTCACAGGTACAGCTTAACATGAACACCCGCCAGTATAGAAGAATATGTGATGAGAAAATGAATTGTTCGTTGAATTGGCTACTAGCTTTTGCCTTTAGAGACTCAATTGTTAAAAGGAAAGATGTGAATACTGAAAGGCCTGCTACACACACATACCCTAATGTCCTTGTAGCTTCGGTTGACCCGATAGTGTAAAGAACGTAGCGGATGAAAGGAACTAAATAAGGAATTTTGTGAACAGTTTCTGGAAGTATAGCTTGCAGCAAAATGTAAGGAGGGTCAAGTTGGAAATATATTGCCAGTGGAGCAAAGAGATGAGAGAGAAATGCAAAATTAACAACTACTGCGTTTAACAAAAGTCTGCTGAGTTTACATTTGATTTCCCGAGAAGATGCTCGTGTTTGTTTTGCTGAAAAAAGGAACAACTGGTTAGAAAAATTTGAAGCATTTTTTAGGTATGTTTGGATTTAATTAAAACACCTGGAATGGTGGAGGAGTTAAGTTTCAAAGTCCCGTTAAACATTGAAACAAACACTGGTGTGTATTGTGTTATTACTTCGAAGCAAACTAATCCACAAGCTGCGATTGCTCCTACGAGTGTCACATTTAAGGTTTGAAAAAAAATTAAGGGTCTCCTGAGGGAGTATTAATTCGTATAATAAAAGTCCTATGCACATACAAAACACGAACAGGAGTAAAAGATTGTTCAAGTAATAAAACAAAAACTTATTCCGAGAGGATACACAACTCAGTTGTTGGGTATTCGGATCCCATGAAATAGGAAACGCAGCCATCCACTTGGTTAATTTGAAATGTAAAGTGATAGCCCCGTGTATGTGTTGGGGAATCATTATTAAGGAAATTAAAATCCTTAACACAACGCACACAAGCTGTTTCAGGTGAATTTAGTGCAGAGAGGACTTTTGAAGATGAATATTCTTAAACAATATATGGTTTTATTTGAGTAGATGCAAACACTACACACACACTGGACACTGAAGTAATACGTGGCCCAGAAGCTTTTATAAATATTTCGGACAAGCATTTTCTTGAGTTTATTAGATTATTGGCAGACAATCCCAATCATGCAGGTTGGATTAAATATTAACTTTATGGCCATGTCAACTCATCGATTCTTGCGTAATTTGATTTAAATAAGTTTTCTGCAAGCACATTGTCGTGTTTCTTATAATTTCCACCATTTTTTAGGAACATTTATATATCAGGATATAAGTAGTGAGTAGGAGTGAGTAGTAGTAATATTATTTCAAATATTACTGGAACTAGTAACTTTAATTTCTCGTAAATACAGGGTGAGCCAGCTCGATATCCCTCCTTTTCAAGCCCCGTATCTCCGAAGTGGTTGGGATTTATATTAATCCAAATACATTTTCAAAAAGCTGATAAAATTTACGGTCAGATGCTGATGGATGGAAAGTTTTTTGCAACCCTGTGAGGTAAAAATTAAAACGCAGTAAACTTATACCCAGGTTTATTCATTTTTTGACAGATTCCAGCGGATTAAAAAATTTGGAACTGGTGAACCTGTCAATTTTCAAAATTTGTTTTTAAATTAATTGTAACAAAAAGCACAATATTCTTTGATTTCAGCATCCTTGGACACAATGCAACACTAAAATTTCCAGTCAACCGAATGACACACTCATTAGCCAATGCTGCGACTGAAGACGCCAAGATTAAGGTCATTTGTTTCATTTGCTACACGCTTGGTGTATTTAAGGAAAGAGTTTACTTACCAACAATATTATGAATCACGATTTGCATTTAAACTTAGACAGGGAGAAACAGCAAGCCCGTAGATTCTTTGGGAATACTTGTGTACACAGATAATTTATTATTTAAAATAACGGTGGACAGTAAAACTGTTTTGTGTTAATAAGCCTACACACCCTGCCTGTTTTGTGATAGCACAGTTTATTCGTTTAAGATATAATCCTAATCGTTACAATTGTTTTGAATATGCGGACACACTTTAAACTTATTCTACAGTCCATTTTCTTTTTTAAAACGTCTGACTTCATCCATATGCCAGGTTCTCAACCTCATAAGAAAGGATCCCGACCTGAAACAGAAGAATTAACAAGCTAAATGGCATTCAATCTCTTAAATGAACCCACGAAACTTTACAAACATACCAATGAGAACGGCACCAACGTTCAGTAATATAGCGTTTGGGTTTGACATGGGCTGCGTAAAAGTGCTCATGCATTTCTATCGGTTTTTGTGCTTGGAAAAAACATAATTTGCAGTGTTTGGGTTTGGCATGGATTTTGCGAAAATGCTGATACACGTCCCGCTGTTCTTGTCCTCGGAATGGACAGTATTCACATTTGTAATGTTCTTCAAACAAATGCATTTTATTCATGTGGGAAATAAGCTTAGTCCTTGTGTACTGATGAGAAGATCCCACACAGAAGTAACACAAGTCGTGTTTCAGTTCCCACTGATGTTTAGATTCTACATGTTTATTCATCAGAGATTCTGTCACAAACTGTTTCTGACAATATTTACAGAATATTTTTATTATTTTTGCCGTGTGGACTTCCTTCTGGTGAAAGCTTAATTGTCTTTTTAATTCAAATTCCACATTGCACAAGGAACAATACCATGAACGTCGGGAGCACTTGGGATTGTTATTAGTATCCTGTTCTTTTGTGTGTTGTCTCATATGCTGTTCAATTAAAGAAAGTGACAAATACTTGGAACAGAAATAACACCGGGTTGATTTTGATGAATCCATTTTAGTTTCTTGTTTTTTAATTCTTTAATTTAAAATGATACGAGAAATGAGATAGAAACAGCTTGAACATGTGTTGAAGTGGATTGCCTCCACAGATTGCCTTCCACCTTCTATTTGTTGAATGCATCATGGGCATCTCGAGTCGCCTCGTAACTTCAGGGAAGCCAATTGTGTATTGAGTTGTACAAGACTAGTTTTGTAAGGAATGCATCCTTACGAAGCAATAACTAAATAAACTTATTAAATTAGTAATCTTTGGCCAACCTTCGCCATGAATTTTACAGCACAATGGTTCCATTAGTTATTCGACTAACTAGTAGTACAACTAATCAGTTATTATGATCTATATTGTGTATTGTGGTGCTTTATTAATAACGAATTGCTATTCAATCTTCAATGAGAAAGACCACTTTATACCTAAGATTAGAATAAATGACCATTGAATACAAATGTTTAATATAATTCTCAAACTTCTACATCTTATGTTTTATGAGAATACCTCATGGTAGACTTGCCTTTTTCTATAAATATGCTAGGCAGAGTAATAAAGAGCAAATAAAATCATACATTATTAAGCATCACTTTCAGAACCAAAGCTGCATTTTATACAACAAACTGGGAAGGAAGAAACAAAGCATACATAATCTGAGGAGACTTGATATGATGGATTGCAATAGCATTTTGAATATCACTTTGAGTCAAGTTAATATACTCGTATTCAACATAAATGTTTGGTAAGCTGACTAAGGGAATGTTAAGTTCTTCATTCGCCAGGAATCCTGAGATGAGAACATCTTCGAAAGGAAAGTAGTCGTGACGTAAAGCCCGATTGTAAATACGAGAAACGGCATGACCATTCACAGCGTAGAATGGTCCAGTGACATAGCAAGGGTACGAAAGCCACATGTACATGTTGAACGGCATGTAGCTACGGGA
>JAQGAB010002740.1:0-11253 GCA_034696565.1 Isotomurus graminis
GCTATTTGTATGTACGCATTTAAAGTGGAAAGTAGTTTGTAACTTAATTGTCCATATATGTGATTGAAAGTTGCATGTCCAGCGAGTTTATCTGTCACACAGCACACAAGGATAGACCCCCACTTAAAGAGTCCAGCTAAAGAGTTTAGCGTACGTGGAACGTGGCATAAATGTTCTTTTAAGATTGTGTGCTCAATCGATAAGTTAAATGTGTGTGTGCATTGTTATCAGACTGTATCTGGTCTTTTTACTGTTTCACGGTGAAGCTTCGTGTATTTACAATTTCTGAACTTTTCCTGTGCAAAATTACTTATCTGGGCTAAACTTTAAATATAAAATTGCTTGTTTAATTCTTACTTGTATTGTTGCGTATGTAATTTTGATTGAGAAACGACAATTTAATAACCAACAATCTGCTCACATGCCTGGGGCAATCCCTTATGTATTAGAATTTAATTTGATTCAGTCAATGAAGCTGTACGTTATTAATTATTTATTTGCAATTGTAGCGCATTTAATAATTTCAAACTGTGCGAATCTGCACAGTCATGCTTCATACCGGGTGAGTGATTCCTAGTAAATAATTCGACCTACTAGGTATATATTATCGATAATCAATAATAAGCAACGACAGTATTATTACGATTCCATATTCGACAAAATAACAGTTAGTTAATTGCATTTGAATGCTAAATATTCACGGTTATTTAGACTGTCACCAATAATAATGTAATAAAATTACTCATATTCACAAGAATTAACAGTTCTTATTATTGCTACACATGCATCTGTGCATATTGCTGTTATGAGGTTACTGCGTTAATTCATCTGTCCGTGGGATTTCAGTGGCTGAGAAATAGAGATAACAACTAAAAATTATACATTAATTAATGCAAAAGTTTATCAGTCATTACAATAGATTAAAGAATAAATATATATATTCTACATAAAATCATAATTATTGGATTGTGGGTACGATACATAAAATACTGTTAGTTTATGACGAGAGGTTAATGAAGAAGTTTAAAGTATACTGAATAAGTGTAGAGAGTATTTAACAACATTGTGAGTTTAAACAGCTTTCACACGAGATCTGGACACTCAGGAAGATTTTATTGCACACACTTAGCTAAGAATGGTAGTGAAGGGGTTCTTCCCTTGCCTCGGCCCGTTGGACCTGTTGACTGGACGTTTGTTTGAGGACGAAGGCTTATTGTTGAGAAACTTGACTCCGAGACAATCCAGCCACTCAGTCATGGAGATCTTTTTATCCTGATTCACATCACAATGTCGAGGTAATTTCTTGCCACACTTCTTAAGCCTTTTGTCTTTTGATGTTTCGTTGCGGAAAACCTTCCACTCGTTGCGTTCCAAAATCTGAGGGTTTTATATTTTTAAGAGATTGAGTTATTGGAGAATAATTTTAAATATAAAAGGACAAATTCTTTACCCCATTTGCATTGGAGTCTAACTCAGCGTAGTACCATCGAGCAGCTTGTTCTCCCATCGCCATGTTTCTTGTGTCCATTGGAAGTCTAGATTTAATCAGTTAATATCAGGTTACTGTATGTTAATGTTGATCCAAACTCTCTTACCTTTTTCTTCCTTCGTTTCCAGCTGCATTCATTTGTCTTATCAAAGACTCCAGTAGATCTGATAAAAATTTGTGTTTTTTCGGCCCCGAGCATCCTATCATGGGGTTAAGCACACGTGTTATTGATACTGTTAAACTATCGCTATCATTCTTCTACTTTACGAACCTTTCATTGGTTTTGAGTATCGATTATTGCAATCTGGAACTGAGTTTACTACAACTGTATTCGGGATCTGGATACCACTTTCTTCCTCAACACACCAGCAGTAAGTTTTACCTGGACACACAATCGAACATGAGAATTTTCAATAAATTGTATTTTAATCCAACGACTTACCTTGAGCACACTGGACTTTGTGATAAAATCCATTAATAGTGCATTCAGGAATGATAACGCTTTCATTTCTAATTTGACTGGCCATGGCTGATTGTCTGTCTGTCCAGCAATTGGACACCTCAGCGGCTTCGGTTCCTCCTGAATTCAAATGAGTGAATTCTCCTCCACTTGAAGACAGACCTCCTGTGTTAATCATTGGAAGGTTTAATTAATAATTATCCTATAGTATATTTTATCGACTAAAGTAAGAGCTTGATTACAGAGCATGTAGGTGGTAAGTTGGCATTGCAAAAAGTGCATAAAGTTATGTTGACAGTGAAAGCGGAGAAACGGTTATTTTGGTGCAAGTGCATTGGGACATTTTACCTGGTTTGAGTAGCTGCGAAGGATGAATACCACCAGGTGAGGAGCCTGAATCCACCAAGGAATTGAATGTATCAAAAGGTACTGTGAAAAGTTGTGCAATCAATGAAAGAAGCTTGCTTGCATTGGGTGTGCTAACTGTGCTACCAAAATTTACTCAAGCTAGAACAATGAGACTTTTAAACTTCTTGCTTGGAGCATGCTGCTCATGTAAAGAAACTTTAAATCGAATGTCAAGCTTTTTAAGTTAATTTTTTGTTTTAAACTTTCACCACCCTGCCGTGTAATCAAAAGTGAATTGACGTGCAAGACTTTCTCGTGCAGATTGTGCTTGAAGAGCAAAGACATACATAGCTGAGAGGAAAGGACTTTGAACAGAAGGGAACTTACGATTATCAACTGAAGGAATTCGAAGACACTCAATCCACTCCTTCTTCGTAATTCTTTGATCACCTTTTGCACAAAATGAAATAAAGTTTTTGGCACAAGCTCTCGGTTGGATTTGCTGTTTTACGAGGTTTTTAAGAATTAGCGTTTCATTCTTATGTAACAATGAATTTTTGTCTTTATCGAGATGGTCGAATTTCCATGCTAGCACGGAGTCGTCATTTGTATCATCTGAGTCTGCGAATGGAATGATATGTTTGTTAGGGTTTGGAGCATTTAGACTGCTGTGTTCCATTGAAGTAATTCTTACCAAAAAACGAAGCTGAAATTGATTTAAGTCTGGTGTACTCTGATCTAAATGTTCTAATCAAAGCAACGTTGAAACGGGATCTGTCGGCATAATTACAAGCTGTAAAAAAAGGTTTAGCTATGAATACTGTCATCTTAATTTGCAAAAGATTGTAAAATTTGATAGTGTCATTTGTGAATATTGTGAACATACAATTTCGGTTATTCTTGGCCAGAGACGACCTTCTTCTTGTGGCAGACTTTCCCCGCTTTCTGTACTTGGAGCAGTTGGGTCTAGAAATAGTGGAGCCCAGCTGAAGAACGGAGCTTCCAGGAATCGGTCTCCCGGAGGGTGTGACACACCAACAAGACTTGGTGGACGGATGGCATTGGATTGCTGCATATCCCCCGTCTCTCCTACAGACTGGAATGTACTCCGGAGTGTCAGATGAGTTGGTTTGTGCAATCTTTCGTTTCTCATCTCTCTCGGCCACGCATTTTTTCATGCCTCTTGATCTCCGACCCTGTTGGAGCTGGTGTTGGTGCCTAGCTCTGGGTCTCTTGGACGAACCCTCACCAACTCTATCCCCTGAAGAATGAAGTAAAGAAGGAGAATCTTGTTGAGCCACCTCCGCCTCCTGCGACAAGCAGTCTGGACATTCGAAATTTAATGAGCTCTGTCAGAAAAAAAGAGAAAAAATTAACTCTCTTTCTTGTGAGAGAAAACCTGCTTTCAATTATTCTTTCTTGGACAACAATCTTATTGTGTAGGGAACAAAAAGAACACCTTCCTTACAAGGATGGGATGGGGAATGCTGATGATCAAAAGCAGACTCAAGAAAGCGAAGAAGTTCAGGTGCTCAAGAAATCTAAGAAACAAGATTTGTGCTATAAGCGTCGTATAGAAACTAGTTGAGAAGGAGTGTTTCGAATACAAAATAGGAGATTCATAATGGTTTGTGTATTAACAATGTGCAGTTGTAAATGTAAATGAAGGCTGAGGAATGAACTAAAAGCTATATAGTCTACATTCAATGGCTTTTACAGTCTTTTGAGGCAAAGGTATCCCGACCCTCAATCATTTGAGCCCTTACTCTGCACTCATCTGAGATATGAGAAAGGTATTGTTGCAGCAAAGTGGAAGGATCAAATGAACCCTGTCATTAAAAAGATGTGCAGGTGTTAATTTAACAATTGAGAAAGACCCACGTGGACCAGCATGGGGTATTCATCACCCCCAGCATGACTTCACCCTCAAACTTCGAAAGATATTCATTTTATGAGCAAATGCACATAATCTAAAAAATAGATCGGTTTCGAAATGTAAAAGGAAGTGTCTGGATAATATATCTATCCTTTTGACTTCATGTTGCAACTATAAGCATGCAAAGTTCGTTTTGTTTGAAGTGTTGATGCAGTCTAAAACTAAATTACTGTAATTTACTTGACTCTCAAGGTTACTGTACCACTAGTAAATATTTCTGCACGTCTGGAGAGAGAGACCTGGGTTTGGGAAAATTTTGTTGCTTTCAGGTTTCTACTCTTTCATAATGTAAGCCGAAGGGGACAGGTGTGTGTGTGTGTCTGTGTTTGAGTATGTGTTTTGGCAAAGGAGCCATTTAAGGTCTAACTACATTCCTGTGGTTTCCGGAGTTGGTGATTTCAAATGAGAAACTGCATTTTAGAAATGCGGGTTGAGACGCTGGGAACTGAACTGAAATAATAATGTTGTTGCATCTGAAGGAGTGAGTTCAATAGCAAGTGCACTGTGAAAGGACATTCATTAGTCTGCGGCACGGCATAAAACTGCATGGATCATGAAGAGCAACAAAGGAAGTCAAATGCTTCGACAACCCCTGACACAATACAAAGAGCGGAAACTGAACAGGAAGTTTGTCTGGATGGTCGAATTGTTACAATTTGATATTTCTACGGTATCCCCTCCTAAGCTGAGGAGTGGGATGTTGGGAAAGGTACATGAAAACGTGGGATTGTATTTATATCTTTTCATGGAATGCCTCGAGCCCAAAATCCAATGAGCAAGACTTGTACAACATCCATTTATGCCAGAGCACAAAGATTATGAAGACTTTTATTGCACTCTGAATGTAATGATGAGCAGGCTTTAATGTTGTTGGAGTGATTCCTTAAGAGGCTATGCACTTCAAGCGGTGTCAAGTCATATTGCATGCATTGTGGATTTCCAATGCTCCGTTAAAGAGCATTCTGGTTTCTTGCTTTAGTCGATATAGCCTCATAATCATGTCATTTTTGTTAACTTGCCAAATTACTCTCCATCAATATTTGCCTTAATCCAGCCATGATTATTGCCATTTCTACCTACTCTGTCTGAGATTGAGAAAACTAGAGACGTAGGCTTCAATGAGATATTAAAGATTGGTTCAACAAGTTTACGTGGGGTAAATGGAACTCTTCAAGAAACTCTGCCTACACAATTATTGTCTGACTACGACTCAAAATGTTCTGAATCCTCCGCAATGTTCTGAATCGTGGGAGAAAAAATTAAGAACGTATTGTAATCTCTTTTACTCATTCATTCAGAAATGTTTCTTATTTGAGAGACGTAGCACGTAAACCTGTTGTCGATACATTAGTAACTCTGACACCAACGCAGCTTTTATATTTCTACAATGCTGTAACAACCCCATAAAGGAATTAAATGTGAGTGGACGCAAGAAACCAATGATTTACTCTTGAACGCATTAATCAGCCTGTTATTGATTTAAAAGATATCTCAGTCATTCTTACGAATCTCTAAACAGACCAAAGTTATTAAATTAAAACAAAGTCGCTGCACACTTGTCACAGAGACGGAAAGGAGACTTGAAGGGTTTAGAAAATGTGAACCTATATATACAGAGGCTATTTTTACTACAAACCGACAGATTAGTTTAGTGTAAGAACATGCTGGCGGCCAAACAGGTGCGAGAAAAGCCCGTTAAAATAAATCGAGAAAGAACTTCAGTTGATGCACATCAATCTTGACTTTACGACGGTCACACGTAGCTACACAACCTACTATAGTATTATCCGACTGTACATTGATCTTAAGCAATAAATGTCGTAAAATAGGGAGAATTTAAAACATTAATTGATGAGAGCATTGGATGCAGGGAATGTTTTTACTACTTTTGACTGACCATAGTCTAGGGCATTAGAATCCTTCTAAGGTTGGTATAAACCAACCACCTAGTTTGGGGTTGGTAGCTGTCACCTCACGTTATTCACGCAAACCCTTGGACACTGTCACAACTACTTAAGCGTAAAATGTTGTTCCCGATGGACTTAACAACAACTCTTGTTTCTGTGTAATGTAAGCGATCTTTAGGCAAGATAAGAAGAAACCTGCCAGCCAGCATGTCTCCAGAATGCCTTTTTATCAATGAATCTCTTTTGTTCAGAAAAGGTCTTGGGATCTGAGAATGACAAGATTGAAGTTCATTAATTCAAGCGTATCACATTTCAACTTGAAGAAACAAGACAAACGCTGAATGATACAATGATATTAAATATGAAACGTCGGATGAATTGTAAACTAAAGCTGCGAAACCTCAAACCAACTCAAAGTGAGTTCCTCGTCAGGTTACAGAAAGTGTCACGTAGACAAAATAATATGTGTAAAATAATGGACAGAATATTCTTAATTTATATACAACTCTAGGTGGACTGCTGCATTTTAAAGCAAGGGAGATTTTGTAGAGGAATTAGAAGCAGCCTCAATAAGCAGCGACTGAAAGTCTACCCAACCCAAAACTTCTTTCCCTGCCTGTAACGAGAGTACATTAAGTGCACCCAACACAATGGAAATTGTTTTCTCTGGGTCTTCTTGAAACTCCTCTTCTTGTTATATTATTATTGCTACAAACAATGTCATTCACAAGAAGGCTTTGCACTTGAGGTAGGAATTTCAAGGGTCCTTCTATTAAAATCCACCTGAGCAGAAGCTTCTTTTGTGTATACATACATTTGTGCATTACTTGTACTGAAAATTTATGTGTTTATCTGTATATTATATCTGAGCTCTACATTTTCCAGCAAGGAAACCCTGTTGCTTTAAAAATACAGCTATCAACACAATATTTTCTTAAAGTTGAAAATATTTTTGTGTAAAAGCAAGCATAATTTTTATACCAGTGTAATATCAAAGTTTAATTTAACGAATGAATAAATAAACTCACAGAGCGTGACTGTCGAATCCAAGACTTGTTTTCTGTGTGGGATATTCCTAGAGTGATGCACTTCATTGCAAAGAAAGTAAACAGGAGAAATGACTCAAGGTTCATGTTACGATTCACTCACTTATCGGGAACACCAACCGTCCATTAAATATTTAGCAAACTGTGTGTATGCCCACGTTAATGTTGGTAGTCAGCTACCATACTGTGTAGATTGCAGTTTGCATTCCGAAGAACTGTCATCATTCTGTCACTCGAAAGACAGTCAGAGAAGTAAGACTCAAATGAAGTTAGTAAATTCATTCTCCTTTCAGCACGGTTTCATGTCGTGGAGAAATCTACTTAGTAAATGGCACATTATTATGTTTTATCAACTTTTCACTCACTTCAGGAGACTTTGCAGCCACTTGAGCAGATAAAAATATTCACTCCACACTGATCAATGTATGTTGAGGGCTAGCAAACTCATAATGACCAAAGATGAACACTCAACTGCATCGCTGTACCAAAATATCGTGCATTGCAAATTTTTACTTGAGAAGAATGTGAACAAAAGACAAGTTAATGAGTAAGCGAGGATCCTGGAATTGTGCTCAGCACATTCCTTTTACATGTTGCACACTCCTCAATGAAGTTCCTTTTTGGGAATTCGTGCAAACCCTTAACGTGAAACTTATTGGAGGTTCACTTTACCGGATAGAAGTAAAGATACTCGAGAGGATGGTCCCATATTCTTCCAAGGCTTAAGTAGCCTCAAGAGGCTCTTGTGAATCGGTTTGAAGAGATACTCGTAATATTGGTATTGGTAGTAAATGTTGTTTATGTTATTAATTGGTAATGTTTAAACACTTGTTTAAGAGGAAAAGCCAGTGTTCAGGAGCAGAGAACCCCGGAAGAGAGCTTTCTGTCAGAGTGTCAGTTTTGGACTAACTTGCACTTCACTATGAGAGACTGGTGGTGAGTGCCTACTACTTTGCCAGTGGTCTTCTGTATCTTCACACGCTTGAGAGTTATAAGTAGTTTAGTTGGATATTTTACACCCTTTCCTAATTCAAACCGTGAAGTCTCATCGTGTAGTAGTTTTGTGTATGAGAATGTATAGTGTGCTGGACGGAACGAAGGATTAAGTTTGGTCAGGTAAGAGTGCAAGTTGAAACTGGAAGTCAAGCTCAACTAGAAGATCTGTATGAAGTATGAAGAATTCGTCTACCTGTGCACCACTTCACGGAATGGGTTGAGTGTCGTGTCAAGAAGAATCTTTGAGAATCCTACACTATAACAACTCAAAGCCATGCCATAATGAAGAATGCATAAGACGGATGTGGAAATATATTTGTTCGTTAATAATATTTCTCCTCCTACGATGACCACATGAATTTTGTTGAGGAAGATGAAAGAAGAAGGCATTTACGGAGTACACGTTAGCTACGAATTGCCAAGACATTGTTGTCCTACACTGTACAAACTAATTAAGAGCAAGGAAAGCAATTAATGCCACAAATAAATGTGAGCAAGCACAAAAGGCAGTTCTTTCATTTCTTTGCATGTATATATGAAACCAAAGGGATGAGGCAAGTGTGATCAAGTGAAATATATCACATCTATTCTGACACCCAAATATCAACCATACACACTTGTACTTCTACCTCTATCAAAAAACTTGACGTCCGTATGATTTATAGCTTGCAACTACAGTCAACAGTACAAACTGTAGAAGAGCGATGACGATAATTGTCCCAGGATGAAATTAATTGCGATGAGGTTTGCGTGGCTAGAGTCATTCATTCACTCCTAAAAATATTCTTGATATTCTGACCAAGCCATTAAGCATTTATTGTAGTTGCCATTAACTTAACGTAGGTAAGGAGGAGAGAGTGATAATAGTAATGGATAGCAGTGGCTACTGTTGTGTAATCTTTGTTCATCTCTACGAGATATAGACAACGGGGACGGAGATAATAGAAGGTCTGGATAGTCCAGGACAAACACTGGACAGTTGTTGTGTGGTAGAGAGCTTATTATTATTGTGCAAGCCATTCGGAGACTCATTAAAAAGATATGAAATTATTTGCATCCTTATAAGACGCCAATTTGACGCCTGATAAGTTGCCTATTCAGCAAGTTATTCGTACTTTCCGTAAGCCTAAGTTGATTGAATGTGTGTGCATCAGGGAGCAATACATAAGCTGGGTTGCCTCACGGTTTAATTGAGACGGGGGAATCGATTACAACAGTGAATGAAGCGATTATATGGATGGAAATAAATGAGTCTACTTGTGTTGAATGAGTCTCCCTGGTCGTGTAATCAGAGTCTCTTCATCTGTCTCCTCCTAATTAGCCTGTGGAGCCGGCTGGAGCTTCAAGTTTTGCTCTTCAACTCCTCAAGGGTTGTCTGTGTCGCTTTTCACATATTATTAACATTCATCGCAATAAATTCTCTTCGTGTGAAGGTTGATGCTGCCTTTTTTAAGGAATGGCGAATATGAAGTCATTTAATGAGATGAGGTGAGAGAAAGAGAAGTAATGTTCCGTTACTAATTACTCTGCAGGTTTGCAGATGAAATTCGCAATTTTGATGGAAGTTTCAGAAGACACGAGGGTAGTAATTCATTATTATACCTGCATACAAATTACTTGATACGCATGGATGATGGGGTGTATTAGGCAATTAGGCTTGGAGAGAAGTTCAAAATGAGAACTAAATTATGGCTTATTTTGTGCAGCTGCAATGCATCTTGAGTTACACGTGATGATAAGTAGGAGGATAGGTGCGGTAAAAGCTCTGCGAGGATGTCTTAATTACAGGTACTTCTCCAGGCATTTTAGTTGTGAGTAGTTAATCAGGATCAATCAGCCCATTCATAAGAAAGAATCTTGTTTTTTAAGTATTCCGTACTTGGAGAAATCGTAATCAATTGTAAAGTGACTAAATCAGTCATAAAATGTTTGTCTTGCTTAAGAAAGAATCCTACAACTTGCAAATGTCACAACCAATTCACAAATTTTGAATTTAATTACTAGATACCCGATTGAATTGACCTAGCCTATAAAATTCTTAAGTTTTCAACGGAAGAATGTCTGTACCGAGTAAAGTAGTCCATAATACTACATTAGTTTATGGAACTGTATTTAATACAAATATGAGATTTATTATACGATTAAACTTAAGCAACTTAACTGTCTATTGTCCCCTAATTGTGACTTGACTATACATCAAGATTTAGTAGCATGTGACACTGTTTTAATAATTTAAAGATTCTTTAAAAAACGCTACGTTTCTTTAGTAGAGGAGTTAGTTTTGGTTTCAATACATTCGGCGAGTCTCTTTTTCCAGGCGTCTTCATCAAACTCCGCAGCCCACGGGGGAGGAGGCAATGTGAAGTTCAACATCGCCGACTTAATTGTCTCCACCTTCTCTTCCGTCAAAGTTATTTCTCTTTTTGGTGCACTAATTGGTTCCTCATGGTTCATACTCTACAAGGTTAAAAAATATCCATCAGATAATTATTCCACAATTAACGATAAATCAAAACACACCAAAGAATAAACGTACCAAAGGTGGATCGTTAGAAATGCTGGAATGAATTGGAAGTCTAATCTCTTCGTTTGAGGCTGCACTTGGAGACAAACCTGACAATGACAAGTCTCCTGTGTAGTCCCCTGCAGGACTCTCCTGGTCTATTCCTTCGTCTGTTGAGATATGCAGGTCATCCTGTGACCTCTGAGGTGCAGGGAAGGGAATAAGCATTTGATAATGACCTCTCGTCCCTCCTCCTCTGCCTTCTTCTTCAACAGATGTTTGAGGAACTTGGTCGTCGTCGCCTCCTTCATCGTCCGTGGAAAACTCAGACTCATCATCCCCACTCCCCATGTCCAATTCATGAGGACCCTGAGGAACAAACATCAGTTCGTCCTCATCCTCCTCCTCCTCCATTTGACCCCAATCAACTACAAAAGTTCCAACAGGCTGCTGATCGCCTTCGTCCTCGTCCACCTCATCCACGTCGCGGTGTTCTTGGTGACGATCCTCCCTCGGGGGGTCCGGTGCCATCATTCCCCACTTTACACAAAATAAATGTCTTCACAGT
>JAQGAB010002741.1:0-11250 GCA_034696565.1 Isotomurus graminis
CCCATTCTGATGCTTCAATGAATTCCAGTAAGTTTTAAGTTGTCCACAAAATCCAACTGACTTGATTTGGTGGAAGTTTCATTGAGTCTGAAGGCTGCAGAAGAGATTCGGCGTTTTATATCCAACCTGATCTCAATCACAAGTGTACTGACGAGGAATAGATGGACTGCGTTCCAAGAATTCTTCTCACTTAATAAACCGGTTGGCCAACTTGTTCACTTCTTTCTCAATCCACTCGTTGTCCTCATTAAACTACTCCGCATCTCTCGCATTCATTCCACGTTGCTCGTTCACCTTCGACTTATTCAGTTTCCACGAAATGGCCAACCATTCTCTGACGTGGCACTTAATATTCCTCGCACTCTCCATTTCATCTGTAGTTGTAATACGAATATTTTTTCGGTGTCGAAAGTTTGTGTAATGATTTAAGTGGTTTAGAAATCATACAGAGTGGATTTAGCCACAAAGTGTTTACATTTTATTATACTCAAATAGTATAATTTTAAGGTGTAGTCAGCGTGTGTGTTAGGTAGGGATTCCAGTGAGAGTCTGAGAGCTCATCTGCCTCCTATCTAAGCAACTATTGACAATACCATGGCACCTTCCCATCTTTAAGGAACAATACACTGAACCCTAACTATTTGTATTTGTCCGGCTTGTCTTGTTCGGGCAGACCTCCTTAGATCCGGCTGATCAGTCTGTTGCTCCAGAGTTTCCTTCTAAACCTCCGGAACCTTTTCCCCGACTCGTTCTCCTCTTCCTTAAGTAGTGAGGGCACATGAATAAGCTGTTGTCCGATTCTAACATCTTGCTTTCCATTACTTGGTACGACCTGGAGCTGCGTGGTCTAGTCGCAACTCCTTCACTCCAAGTCTCCTGTCCAGCCAGTTTAATCCGAATTTTGTCTCCAGCATTCACTCTCGTCCTTCGTATTTGCTGTCCGTATGTCTCATTATTCTTTTCATGCAGAGAAGACTAACTTGAGAGGTAATCAACGTAAGACCAAATTAATAGTCAGCCAACCTGAACAAAGGGACCAGAGTTTATTAATCATTTAATAAAATAAAGGAGGACGCGAAAATTACAAAGGGACGGAATTCGCTGGATGCACAACCCTTAGCCACGCTACACAATCTGGGCATTGCTGGAAGTCACTTGAATTGAAGTTGCAACAACTGCATCTCTTATTAATTATTCAATAATTTGTATTGCAAAGGAATTTGCATACTTGTTCTTTCATTAGAAATTAAAATAACTTCCAACCTGACAGCCTTTGCATGTTGCAAAGTAATAAATAACAGACCTCTACATTTAATCCAGTAATTTGATGTATAAATAAGGTGAATAATGCGATGTACGGCAGTTGGTAGCTGACGATTATCCTCAGGTGTAAAAGTCTGCACATGTCTCTGTAAATAAACTCCTATCCTTTCAAATTCTTCTCACAAACAGAATTCTCTTCAATTTATCACACACACAAGTACACGTATCCCGAGCACTAATCATGCTCCTCCGACCTGTTCCTCCACTTCTTCTCCATACACAATCCGCAAGTTTCTCCCGTCCCCAAAAGTAAACGCAAAACCTGCTCCGCATCAACTTACATCAATTTCAACATGATAACCACGACCACAATTATCCGATCCCAAGCAACGGAGCAGACTCACTATTTACTTTACATCTGACCTCATCTCCACTCTCTCTAGTCCCCCTCCTCAGCCTCTAACCGATGAATCCCCTCAAGCCCCATATTACACTTGTTAAGAAATATTATCTCAAATGTTGTTGGTTGTCTTGTTCACTTGTTGACAAGTCTGATTGCTTAGAAGTTAGTTCAGAGGAAAAGGAAACACATCAAATTCCTTATCTTTACTTGAAATGAACTCGCTGAAGCGTCATTCCTTCACTCGTGACTTGGGTCGTCGAACAGAGATTCGTTATTGTTCAAATCAAAAGGGTTACAAAGAAATTCGAACGTGTCGTGTAGCATTTAAACAAATACTCAAAGAAGTTGCCCAAAGAATAAAGAACGACAGATTCTGAAGCACGTTGAACACGACAATTTAATTAATTACTGTCAGTACAGAGCTGGACGGACTTGTGATATGCATTTGGCTAAATTTAAATGAACTAAATGAACGAATCAAGAAGACGCTGCTCTGGGCCTTAAGGAACTCTACAGATTAAATGTTGTCCATAGAGACATTAAATTTATTAATCTTCTTGGAGCAGCAAACGGCTGGTGTGACTCCAAAAGCGAAGCTGACTGACGTTGGAATAAGTCGTGTGATTATTGAGAATTCAGGAGAAGCCCAAACCACCGCAGGAATATTCGAAACAATGTCCTACATGCCTCCTGAAGTAAAGCCGAATTTAGAATTGAAGCCGTCGTTTGATATATTCCCGTTGGGCCTGCTGTTCACATACACAATGACACGAGGAGATTGTCTCTTTGCGTTATCCCCTGAAAAGACTGACCAACGCCAAATCCAAACTAAAATAATTGAGGACGAGCCGAATTGAAGTATCATTGGAGGTCTACAACTCACACCGCTCAAGAATATTCTGCAAGTGAAGGTGTCGACTGATCCAGAGAAGCGAAATGCGAGATCTACTGGAACATTCGTACTTCTGGAATTACAAGGAGAGTTTGGAGTTCATTGGGGCTGAGTAATGAGAGTAAGGATAAGGGAAACTGTAATTCGGCAGGTAGTTCTGCAGCACAGAGTTATCTACTAGAACTGCAGGACTGGAAGGCCCGACTGGACCAAAGAATTATTGATTGGATGGCAGCGAAAGATAAGTCAATAGAAGAAGCTAAGAAGAAAGAAAGTCCTTCGCAAATTGAGTGGAGGAAGTACAGTTGGACGTTGGATCCCCACTTCTTTCATTAAATATGCGTAAAATATCCAGTTACAATTAATAAGCTACTCTGTTTTCCTATTTACCAACATGACTACTTCACAGTCAAATCTTAAGACCGGAAAACAATCAAAGAATTGTGGAAAGCACTGGAATGCGAGTAGCATGAAGCACTTGAAGGAAGATGCATGTCGTAAAGTTAAGGACGTAAACATACAAAATGTATTTCCGCAATCCCAAAGTCAGTGAGGAATCAAAGAGAACGTTTATTCTACAATCTCTTCAACTGAGTAAAACATTTCGGGGGACGATTAACGATCAGATTATTCATACGGCCAAAATAATTCCAGGCAGAATTTCGTACTCCTCTTTGAATGATTCGTGTTCAGCTACGTTCTTTGAAGTGCTCCACCTTCCGCATTCGACTTGATAAATCTAAATTGCTCAATAATCTCTTCTCACCTCAACTTAAGTGAAGTTCGTTTATTCAAGGGGAGGTCAGAGGTCAGTGGTAGAGAGTTGAGGGAAAGTAGTGGCTGTCGAGATGGGGAAAGGAATCCAATTTCCAATGGAAAGTTTCCATGGAGGAAGTCGTGCGGTTCATCTCCCATCAAATTTGAGGGCGCTCAAGTGGAGTGCGTGCTTAAGTCTGCGTGGAGTGTCTTGAGCAGACGAGGCCTTCCTGGTCGTCAGCTGCCTTAAGCAACGGTTCTTGTGGAATGGAAGGTCAGCAGATGTTCAGCAGAGCCAAGTCTCCTGGTCAACTCAACAGAGCAGCCGACTTCCGAACCTCCCAGAGAATAATTCCGTTGCCCAATGAACTCCTTCCGAACCCATCCAGCCGTCGAACGGTCCAGGGCCCTCGTGACCTCAAGTGACCTTCACAAACGCCCATTTCAGCTCAGAACTCATTCATCCCACGACACACACCACAAGACCAACCCTTCCGGGGATTCAGTGAATGCCAATGGAACTTTTCCCGCCGAAGAGACGCTGACTGGAGTTCAAAAGGTCAACGTACACCGCGAGAGGATAGAGTCAGATTGGCATGGCAAACGAAGGCAGATTTGCTTTGGGGTGTTGGGAGGTCACCTTCAGGCTTCTCACGTCACTCCACCCTTTGCAAGCAGTGTACTAATCTCTGGTTTGATTAAGTGTAGTAGACAAGGCATTTCCCATGCAGGACATATTCGACAAGGACCGAGAGAGACTTGCTTACGGCTTCCAAGTTTGCCTGAACTTCGTTCCCTAATCCATCGAGAGTGTCGCTTGTCTACTGTAATTAACCAAAGGAGTTTTAAATGCAAACAAAAAGATGTTCCAAACTTTGTTTAAATCTTTTTATTTCAACGTGAATGAATCTCTGGAAGCAGACGCAATAAATCCCCGCCCACCTCTCAAGCAACCGACAGCTCAGCAGGAGGTTTGATTCACTAGGGTTCCATGTGCCTTTGGGAATCCGTGTTGTTCTGCGACGTTCCTCAGCATTTCCAGCGTCTCAAGTTGCAGCGTTCGCTCCCTCGACAGAATACGAAGAGAATTACAGGACTAGAGTTCCTTATTGACGCACCCCATGAGGACTCCCCAGTTGGCGTAATCCGTCGTCAGCCACGTGTACAACCACCAACCTGAAATATTCGATACATGAAATGCCAACCTCCCAGGCGCACCAACAATTACCTTCAACCTTCCAGCGGTGAGGAGATTGAGTGTCCACCGTGCAATTTCCATTCACTTCTCTCTTGACGCCTGTCCACTTCCCCCACCTGCCACAAACAAATTCAAATCCAAATCCAACACTCATTACCACGTGACGAGTACCTCCGAGACAGCTCGACTGTTGGCCCCCTCAAATTCAAAACGAACTCCTAACACGAATCGGGAGAGGGACGATCATCCTTTTCAAAATATTCAATCTTGCGCCAAACTCCCATCGCCTAAACAATCAGAGTTGGTTGGTCCGGTGACACGTTAAACGCCGTCGGGCCTCCCAATTCCCACGCTGGCGCATTCACACGTAAAGCAGTTGAGATGTTCTGTGTGGACACTCCCACGTCTTCCAACTTCCCCTCCAGCCGCGCAGTCTCTTCTGTCGAGTGACCCACCTCCAAAACCAGCGTTCGCGCCTCTTGGTCTGCGGCTGAATATTCAGGAGGGGAACTTGCGGATGAAATGGACGCAGAGAGGATCGCGAATGACCAAATCAGAAGTCCCCACAGACCAACCACACCCATTCTGTCCTTCCAATAAATTCGAGTAACTCTTAAGTTGTCCACAAATCCCAACTGACTTGATTTGGTGGAAGTGTCTGCGAGTCTGACGGCTCCAGAGGAGATTCGGCGTTTTATATTCAAACTGATTTCACTCACAAGTCAACAGATGTTTAATTCGTCGACTGCTTTCCAACAATTCTTCTCGATTAATAAACAGGTTAACTAACTTGTTCATTTCCTTCTGAATCCGTTCGTTGCCCTCATTAATTTACTCCGCATCTCTCCAATTCATTCCATGTGGCTCATTCACCTTCGTTCAGTTTCCACGAAATGACCAATTATTCTCTGACGTGCCACCCAATGAATATTTATTCGCACCTCAATCTCCATTTCATCTGTTCTTGTAATACGAATATTTCATGTACTCTTATAGCATTTGCTACTAAAGAGTGCGTGTTTGGTTATTCAAATAACATCCACACATGGTAAGCTTCCCTTTAATGCCACTCATAGGAATCATTCCTTGTCTTTCCATGCTTTGGCCACTATTCACTTAATGTTACAGGCCCCGCCCATATCTTGTACTATCTGTGGACAGGACCTGCATCTTCCTCGGAGTATACCCACACAAGCACACATATGCATCTTCCTATGTATTTGCTGGGGCTCGTCCTTTTAGCCGCCAACCTCAATGAATCTTTAATTTAGCAGGCACTAAACTTGTGCTTAAACAACTCAAAAGTAAATAAATAACTACACACGGAATATTTCACTTGATTCAATTCGAATATTTGTGAACAGTTCGTTTGCTAACGAATAAACAAACATTGCATCTCACTACAAATTTTGAATCGTCTAGTAGAACTAAACCCCTCGGATTATACGAAAAACGTGGTGAGACGAGAAAAGGGGCAACGCTAAAAACCGTTAGAAATCTCCATGTGACCTCACCAGCGACCAGCGGCACGTTTATTCTGAACGCATTCCGACTTCATCACGAGACCCCTCAGTTGGTAATGCATTAAATGACCTCCCAAATACGTCAAGACTTTTTGTAAGAAGTTGAAGAAGCCCTTCTCAAAACGGACAATTCCTACAAGAAATTAATTCACTGGAAAGTCAAGAATTCGCCACCTTCATAATTACTCATATTCTAGAGTTTCAAGTCTCCTGTCAGGTTCATCCGAATTGTGTCTCCAACATTCACTCTCTTCCTTCGTATTTGCTGTCCGTGTTTCTAATTATTGTTTTCATGTAGCGAAGACTAACTTGAGAGGCAATCAACAAATTAGTCAAATTAGTCGCATGAAATCCGACCCTCCATCTAACACGAAAATTGTCTCAGCAACATTGACGGGTTTGAGGTTTGTCTCGTGCTCTAATCATTCCAATCGAGTTCCATAGTACTATTGAAAGACAATCATGAATTCTCAGTGAGCCAATCAGTGTATACATATGAAGTGAAACATACACGAATTAGTATCAACCATTCAGGGCTAGTTTAATTCAGAACAATTAAGTAAATCAGGAAACCAATAAATTGAAATAAAAATTCACATTTAAAAATTTAGATAAATAAAGAAACCAATGAATTGAAATAAAAATTTACATTCGTGTTAATTTGTTTGAATAAGAATGCTGGGTATACAAATGTTTCTTTAGATTAGTTCTCTTAGCAAAAGGCCGTTTACAGATTAAACAAGTTATGCCTCTTTCAGTATGGTGTAGGTTCCGATGCTCGGTTCGCTTGGTAGATGTTTTAAACTCCATTCCTGTAATTATCATTAACCAATCATAAGCATAATGTCAATACTTACTATATGTAATTGCAGAAGTGCATACACGAGTTCAACTCACCACAGCCAGGACAGTCAAAGACTTTACGCTCCGTTGGTAGTCCTTCATCTCTGACCACTGGCGGAATTCTTTCCCTTCGCTTACGTGCATTAAAAATGCTCTCAGATTTTCTTAGCTTCCTTTTAATACCCCTTGAATTTTGTGTTCTGGGAACAAGGGGTGCTGAGTATGAACAGCCAGGGACAGGTTCATCAGCATCATTCACAGATGGTCCAGCATAAGATGCACTGGTTGATTCGAATGACATTATCTGCTCGTGTTGAGTCAAGTTCTTGGACGAAAATTTAAATGAGTCTAGTGTAGTTGGCCTTGATAGTGGAACAGGTGTGGGAACAACTACAGCCAGTCTTGAGGCTATACGTTCCTGTGCTACGACCCTATCAACCCTCATCTCCATTACCGTCTCTGCTTTGGTAGGTAGTTTAGGAAAGAGCAATGAACGAGGCTTGGGTAGAATATCCAACTTATTCTCCATAAGGTCCTTTATCAGCTTCCGTAGATTCCTTTTGGAAGTTCTTTGCCATGGCAGTTTGGTCTGGCTGACTCGTGGATTAAGTTGATGTTCTGTAAATATGTAAATAGAAGATTAGCAGATAAAGATAAGATTATAGATTACCATATCTAATAATTAGATTAGAGATAACAGTTAACCTGGCAAATACTTCCTAATGTTGTACATATCCATGTCCAATGGAATGTATTCCAACGCAGCCGGGGTGTATTCGTCCTGTTTGTTGTCGTCCAGCTTTAGGCAATTGTATGGCTTCCTACACACGCAGCAGCAAACACTTTCCTCCAGAATGCAATATCTGATCAAATACCAAGTGTCCTCTGTATGTTCTAGGAATTTGTCCTCAAAATCCTCCATCAGGATCTCAATATAAATGTTCGTTAAATTGTTTAACCTATCTTTATCCTAAAATTATTCCACGCACTCGCAAGTTCATCGTTGTCTGCACGTCCCTGTCGTATACGTTCCTCTAAGCAGTCACGGTGGCCTCGGTGGTAACAGCACTACGAAAACGTCGAATGATGTCCTCGAAACCCCATGGAAGGATACATTGGTTGTATGTTCGCTTTCAAATACATACATGGATGGATACACAGGCACTTTTACCTTATTTACTGGCGTATCCAGCCTCTTCCCTTAAAAAGTGCCAGGGTACAGAGAAGCGTTACGGTAATACTCTTAACAGTTGGCTTTCTACAATACTGGCATAGGAAATCTCTTCACGTAAAAGGTGCAAGGGTGCAGGGTAGTTTATACTGTTTATGCTTATACCCTTCCTGACCTTTGATGGGTAAATGATATTCCAGCAAATATTGCCATTGGCCTTCTACACTACTGGCATAGACAGCCTCTTCACTTATAAGGTGCAAGGGTACAGGGGAGCGTTAAGTTTATACTGCTTATTACACGGACTAAATGCTGCATTTCCTCTCTGATATGCTCGTACGCAATGCGTCTGAGCCCTTACCAAATTACTGCGGATAAATACTATGCATACAAATTGTAACTACTCTCCTCACTTAAGGGGTCTTTGACTCATCCATCTAACAGATGGATGACAAGGGGCAGGATTGACATCCTGTGTGATGCTTCTGAAATGGGAGAAATGAGCAGTCTGGGACCAAAAATGAGCGGAAGTTGCTTGAACATACTACTACCTACCTCTGCATTTACTCCAGTAATTCGGTAGTATAAACAAGGTGGATTATGCGATGAACGGCAGTTGGTGGCTGACGATTATCGACATCTACATTCGTAAAACTCTACAAGTGCCTCGTTAAATAAACTCCTTTTCCTTCTAAATTCTTTTAACGCACACAATTCTCTTCAATTTATCACACACAAGGACACGTATTCCGAATCTAGCTCCTCCGACCTTCTCTATTTCCAAGTCTCTCCCGTCCCCAAAGGCAACCACTAAACCTGATCCGCATCTACTCACATCAACTTTAACATGATCAAGAATAACCACCACCACAATTCTCTGTTCCCAAGCAACGGAGCAGACTCACTATTTACATCTGACCTCATCTCTCTCTAGTCTCCCTCCCCAGCCTCAAACCGATGAATCCACTCAAGCCCCATATTACACTTGTAAAGGAATATTTTTAAATGATGTGGCTAGTCTTGTTGATAAGTCTGGTTCCTTCGAAGTTAGTTCAGAGGAATAGGGAACACGTGAAATTTCCTATCTTTATTTCAAATGAGCTCGCTGAAGCGTCATTCCTTCGCTCGTGACTTGGGTTTGCGGAAAGAGATCCGTTATTGTTCAAAAGGGTTACAAAGAAGTGCGAACGTGTCGTGTGGTATTTAAACAAATACTCAAAGAAGTTGCCTGGGACCCAAAGAATAAACAACGACAGATTCTGAGGCACGTCGAACACGACAATCTATTTAATTACTCTGTCAGTACTGAGCTCGACGGATTTGTGTTATGGATTTGGCTAAATCTACACTTAATGAACGAATCAAGAAGACGCTGCTCTGGGCCTTAAGGAACTCTAAAAATTAAATGTTGTCCATAGAGACATTAAATCAAGCAATGTATTAATCTTTTTGGAGCAGAACACGGCTGCTGTGCCTCCATAAACGAAGCTGAGGGACTTTGAAATAAGTCGTGTTCGAGAGTGATTCCATTTCAAGTGGTAGAAAAAGATGGACGTCCTACCCTGAGCAGGCTATTTTTAGCCACATTTCAAAACTTTATCGTCTAAATTGTGACGTTGTGTGTTAATTGTATAAATTTCTTTATTCAAGTGAGAACCTTGAATTGGACACTCACGATGAATACTTTATTCATTTATTTTTTAATAATAGAAAATATTTAAAGTATTCAATTTCAAGAACTTTTGCCCTTAAGTTAGCAAATTCACACGAGAAATACGTGTACACTGTGAAATTGTATCGTCAAAATTAGCCATTGGAAACTTGTGTCCTGGTTACATTTTGAAAAATCCTACCCGCTAGGGTTGTTTTCAACAAGATCATCATCCACTTGACCATATTTACAAACAAATCGATTGCTTTTATAGATATTCAAAGGTAATTGGAGATCTGTTAAAAGTTGAGCCAAGTAAGAGTAGTTTATGTTTGTTCAAGTGTTTTCACCCTTTTGTACTCCTGTTCCACCGCATTCCATCCGAAACATGATCTCCACTGCGGACATATCCTTAAATATGAATATCCAGTTACGATTAATATTCCTATTTACCCAACATGACTCAGAATACTTCAAATTTAAATCTTCAGATCGAAAAACAATCAAGGAATTAGTGGAAAGCATGGAGTGTGAATAGTTCAAACACTTCAAGGACGATGCGTGTGATAAGCACATAAATATTCCAAATGGTTTCCGCAAACCCAGTGATTAAGTCAGTCAGGTTGTAAGAAGTACGTGTAGTCTGCACTCTTCTCAATCAAACATTTCCTGGTGAAGGAGGCTTTACATAATTCACAGATCTTCATACGAGGAGAATTAATCCAGGCAGGGCTTCGTACCTCTTTCGACTTAATAAATCTAAATTGCCCATTATTCTCTACTTACCTCATTGGGTGTTCATTTATTGAAAGAGGTCAGAGGTCATTCGTAGAGAGTTGAGGGAGAGTAGTTGCAGTTGAGTGGAGGTGGGGAAAGGAGTCCTATGAAAACTGAGGGAGTCTTGCAGTTCACCTTCCAGCAATCTTGCGGGCGCTTAAGTGGAGCGCGTGCTTAAGTCTGGAAGGAGAGTTATCAGCAGACGAGGCCTTCGTGGTCGTCAACCGTTCTTGTGGAAGTGGAAGGTCAGTTGATGTAAATAACTTACATCCACTTCAACTGTTCTTTAGGACATTTGACCCTGGAAAGCGTCTTCACCAGAAACCCGGAACATCCTAAGCAACTTGGGTCGTTCGGAAGGTGAGCAGATGTCAAAGATGTCCTCATCACGGATTCATTCCCCCCCGCTCGTTGGAAGTGCGCGTGAGGCGGTGCGACGAATGGAATACTCACTGCTTCCCCCAACTAAAATAAGTCTTCTGGTCAACTCAACGGGGCAGCCGCCTTCCGAACATCCCATCGTCTCACTCCGTCAACAAATGAACACCCACCACAAGGCAAACCCCTTCCGGATATTGAGTGAATGCCAATGCAAATCCCCCAGCCAATCAGACGCTGACTGGAGTTCAAAGTGTGGAGGATTTCCTAACTGTAGACCTTGTGATGCTCTCCACAAAGGTTGGTACTGGAAAGCGTTCCACTTGGAACCTTTTGTACCGCACCAGGTTCAATACGCAACGAATGAATGATGGGGTGAATGATGAATGTGTGTG
>JAQGAB010002742.1:0-11249 GCA_034696565.1 Isotomurus graminis
CATGTTTATGATATTGCCTTTCATGCGAGTATTGTCCAGGATGCTGTGTCACAATAAAAAGTCAAGGCTTCGATAATGAAATACATCCTGTGTTTGGTGCTGCCTTTGAGGTGGTGGTGTTTAACTCACTCCGTTCAGGAACTCGAATTCGATATGATGTAATTCCTGGTTTAGTTGTGATTTTTGTCCTCAGACACCTGTGATCACGTTTGCAAAGCCATAATTGACTATTGTAGAATGTAGATCAGGCTTTCGAAAACTGCATGCAACACCAATGGATATCACAGGCAGTATGATTATGTTCGTCATCTGTAGTTATTCATTCATTTCCGAATGATGCGGCACAACTGTGATAAGACTAGATCTGTTCTGTTTACTTTTGACTGTAATTAGAAAGATTATGATGTTTGTTCGTCACTGCATAGAGTAAAAAGCAAATAGTAAGAATTAAATGAAATAAATGCTTTAGATTGTAAAACAGCCTTCGTCATTGGGGGATATTTACGTGTATCTGAAGAATAGATAGAATTACTAATACAATTCGAACGCATGTTCATGCTTAATCTGAACGCATCGTACATATATGTCTCAATACCCGTGCACAAAAATTCAAGGACTCTGACATAAATAATAAATTATAGTTGGTCAGTCATCAGTTTCAATCCTCTGAATCGTCGATCATTTCAGTTGTAATTAATCACATGTTCACACACAAGGTAAACTTTCTCTGTGCAAAAGACTCGTCTCTATTGTAAAATCTGTGAACCTACAACTCTTATTCACAATGGCCCCTTCGAGTGCACCCCAAGATGTAATCAAAACCCAAAAACTGAAAGACAAAATCTGTGATATTCTGAAGGAAAATGATATCTTGGACGAAGTAGAAGAGGTTCTTATGGAGGAGCCTGAACATCTCAAAGGCGAACACATGGCCACAGCTTCCTGGTACGTTGAAGTGAAGTTCAAGAACGCTGCTTTGAAGCCAAAGCACTTCTTCATGAAAAGATACTTCAACAGCGCAGCTCAAGAAGCGATGATGAAAGAAATGAAGATTATGGACAAAGAAGCTTCATTCTATCAAGAGTTTCTGCCCTTTGCAAGGGAATTTTGTAAAGATCATGCGGGGTATTTTGGCATTCTAAGCATTAAAGTCGTCTATACGCGTTACAATGTGTCTTATGAATATGTGGGGTTTCAGGGTTGAGAATCTTTTACGGTTTTTTCCCAAATGCCTGTTTGGAGACGATGAAATTGTTATAATGGACAATGTCGTGCTTAATGATGGATTCCAAATGCTTCCCAAGTTGGAAATGCAAGACTTGAACACAGCAAAGTATGCAAGACCACCTCAAAGTTCATGTTAATTAATTTAAAGTTGAATTACTTTGATATGGTTATTATAATATTGGTTTTTGGTTTGCATTATTAGACACGTTCTGAGAAATCTTGCGAAATTTCATGCTGTGTCATATTCGATAGCCAAAGAATGTGGAGTCGAAAAATTTCGAGAACGATGGGCACTTAATGTGATGGAGGTTTTTATAAGTGAATCCAGTCCTGTTATGGAAAATATGTGTGAAAATGCAATTAATCTGTGTCTAAATATTCTGAAGGTTAATTAAGTTCGAAGTTTCACATATTTAGTATTTAAAACTCAAAGTTCAATTATTGTATTTCTTATTCTATGAAATCCAGTCTAATTCTGTGAGTGAAGGGGAAGAAACAATCGAAAAACTGACGAAATTACTGGGAACCACAATTTCCACACTAAAGGACTGCATTAGAATCCACCCAGAGGACCCCCTGAACTCCCTCAATCACGGAGATTGTTGGAACAACAATATGTTGTTCAAATTGGACCCGACCACTAAGGAAATCGTGGACCATGTATTCGTCGATCTCCAGGTATTTTGAGTGTTTATCAGATGCATGAGGACAAAATGTCATTTAGAAAATTGGTTTTTGAAGTCCTTTTTAAATCATCGTGTCGATTCTCTCGCAGATAACCCGTTTCGGGTCACCCAATTTGGATATCGGATACTTCTTATTCACAAGTGTGAAACCTAAAGTGAGACGAGCTCATTTAGAGGAAATGCTTCAAGAATATTTCAGTACGTTTAAGTCAACTTGTGAGTTGCTTAACACGGCGTGCACTGTAACTTACAAGGTGACTCTAACTACTTAATTTCGAGCTTAAAAATTGTTACTAGTCTCGGGTCAATTGCACTGTGATAGGAATTTTATGAAGACTACAAGAAGAAAAGCACCCTTGGATTCTACTTTAGCTTGATGACAATGACGGCCATGAGTGCTCTAAAAGACATGGATCCGGAAAGCATAGGTGACAATTCAGACCCCTCGGCCTTCGAAGAGATGTTCAACACTGCTGCAAAGAACTGGGTTGACCAAAATCCTGACAAAGCAGCAGAAATTGCAGTGGAAATTGTTGCTGTTGTCAAAGAATATGAGACCTTGCAAGCTTCTTAATTATAATTTTAATGATTGAGATTGAAACATGTTTGAAAGTTGTAGATGTAGAATTTAAATTACAATCTAAAGGTATTCTAAAATATGCAAAATATAATGTCGGTCAACTTTGAACAGTTTATCCATCTTTAGTACAAAACAAACCTGATGACTTTTCTTATTAATAAATTGGGATTGGAATGACAAGAAGAGAAATATCGTATTTAAGTTTGTGTTGAATGTCTTGGAATCAGTTTTAGAAATAGGTCTGTGTGCGGTTTGAGAAATCCTGTCATCGCAAACTTCATACGAATAGGCGTTTTCTCCGTAGGCTCCAACACAAAGTTCCTCACAAGGTGAACCACCGCTACTTTGATTTCCATTAAAGCCAATCTCATTCCTATACACATCCAAATATTCCAAATCCTCTTTTTTCTCAACCTTTCTTCATGTGTATAAACTGTGCCTTACCTATGCAATTCCTTGGTCCATGACCAAAAGGCATAAATCCATACGGAATATTCGTTTTCTTCCCACCTCCCCACCTTCCCGGGTTGAATTTCTCAGGGTTCTCAAACACCTCAGCGTCTCGATGAATACAAAAAATAGGAATTAAAACAAACTCTCCTTTCTTTATGACATGAGTCGTCCCTGGAACTAAATAGTCCTTCGTACATCTCCTCTCCGCAGCTGTCGCTGGAGGGTACAACCGCATCGTCTCTAAAAAAACAGAAGCTCCATTTATCTCCTGAACCCCTTGGTACTAGAAAATATTTACCATTAATAACACTGTCCATGTAAGGAAGATCATTCATTAGTCCATCGAACGTCAACTTTCCTCCGTGGTTCTCCACCATCCTCTCCACTTCCTGGTACACCTTCTCCTGGACATCTGGGTGGACGGCCAAGACGTATCCACAAAACACATGGGCAGCTAGTGTTGTATCATATCCAGCCAACATGAACAACACAGACTGTCCCACAATGTCATCGTCATTCAACACGACCTTCTTATTCGTTTTAATCTGAGCTTCCTTTTCAAACACCCCCAACTCATCTTCGTCCTTCTCCAGCGCTTTCCCTTCCCTGACGTCCATCATCAGCTGGAGAAAGTCTTCTCTTCGCTCCCCACTCGTCTCCCTCTCTTTCATCGCTGACATCACCACTTTTCCAAAGAAATCTTGTGCCTCCATAGAAAACATCGAGATGCCCAGAAGGTCTCCCAGCTTTGGAAAAACCTCCACCAAAAGCATCTTCAGAAGACCAAGACCATCATAACTGATTGACAACAGCTTTCCTCCCATCTCCTCGAAGACGCACTTCTCTTCAGTCTCAAAGGTTTTGGCGTCGATTCCAAAGACCACGGAGGCTACAACGTCCATCGTGAACTTGGAGTAGGCTACTTCCAAGTTTACATGACTTTTTGTCTTAGCTACAGATGCTTTGAGGAACTCTGTCATCTTTTCTCCACTTACATTCACTGACTCAAACATCCTACGGATCTTTCCGGTGGTGAATGTGGGACTCATCGTGGCCCTCACTCCCTTCCACCTTTCTCCACTGAGGGAAAGGAGCATCCGATTTACGTACTTGTCCCCCTCCCCACTTTTCAAATTTCTCCTGTCCACAAAGTGATCAAAGTCCTTTATAGCCACCTTTTGCCCCAATTCCAGGTCAGTGAGAAAGTAGGATATTGTTCCAAGCGCTGTACCAACCCCCAGTCCTATCCGAGAGTCTTTCTTCACCTTTCCGTAGGTCTTTCCAAATGCATCCAACAAGTGAAGTCCCATCCAGGAGTCCCAAAGGAACTTTAATATGCTACCGTCCGTACACACTAAACCTTGACTCTCCCATTCTGCCTTTGTTAACCGGTATTGGTACTTCCAGTATCCCCAAAGACCCAAAAGGGCACACACAAGGACCCAAAATATTCCTATCATTTCCAAACACAAATGATGATAAGCAAATAAGAAAGTTTGTTGAACGAAGCAGGTGACTGTCAATGTAACGCAGCTCAGCTTGTTTAGATGAAGAAATACTGACGAAGGTTGCATGCGAAAACATTTTTTGCCCCAGGTTTCCGGAGGTGGTCGTTCCTCATGTGAACATAGCTAGAAAGATTTTAGCAGGCAAAGGCCTTGAGAATAGTTGAAATAAACACTTTTTGCTTCTGCTTCCATCAATCCCTGGCTTTCAATATGAATTAACTATAAATCGCAAATATCTTTGTATCCGAAGCAAACAAACTGAAATCATTATTCAAGCGAGAGATGCTATGAGCACTATTTTCAAAAGTCCATGTGGACATGGACACAATCGTTTATATATAAATCAAAATTATGAATGACTAATTTGAATTGGATTTCTGTGATAACATTTATTAACTATGTGGAATGGGGTACTAATCATCCCAAATACTTTTTCAAATAAATAAAAACATCATAATAAGTTACAAGAGCAGTGTTATGTTATATATATATATTTGCCATGAATGGGACTCAACCAGGAGTTTGAACTTTACTACACAAATGATGATTATTCAAAAGAGTCAGCAAAAAAGGTGTCTATTTGTGCAGTTTTTTGCACACTTCGTCATCACCGAAAACTGACCATAAATGGTAAAGACCGAAACATTCCAGCCAACCAAAGTGTAGAGACCTGTACAGCAGAGTCCATTTGTATAGGTTGTGTAGACATGTAGGTATTTTTTGTTTGATTATATAACACTATCCTTATCTGTGTGGATACATCATACACACATTTTTTATGCATGAGCAAGCGCAACTCGTATACTTCAATCAAACCATTATACCGTCAAGAGGAGTGTCTATTAATGTAAAGAGTATAGACCAAGGTTATTTGTCTCACCGGTCGCCGATAAATTCAATATAAAAGACCAACTGGGAGCTATGTCACATTATCAGTCGTGTTTTACTGTTTGAAGTTAATTGCTACACTCTTAAATAATAAAAATATCTGTCACTTCAACTCTTGTGACATATAAAGTCTCACGATACATCATTCAGCTGCATCTGCATCTGTCTCATCAGAGTGGCAAAGTCTACAACCAAGTTTTGCAACCTGCTAAAATTCTGCAATGGCAAACGAAGCGAGTGCAGATCTAAAGCTGAAGAAAAAGATCATTCAGATTTTGCAGGACAACGATATCTTGGATGAAGTTGAGGATGTTTTTATACATGAACCTGATCATCTTAAGGGGGAGCACATGGCCACTGCTACCTTGTATGCAGAAGTGAAGTTCAAGGACGCTGCTTTAAAGCCAAAGCATCTATTTGCTAAACGATATTTCGCCTACCAAGCGGATTATCCTGCGGCTAATGGCATGAAGATAATGGAAAACGAAGCGTCCTTCTACACAAAGTTTCTGCCTGCTGCCAGGGAATTCTGTAAGAAGCAATCAGGGTAGGTTTGTCTTTCTATATCTTTCAATATAAATAAATATTTGAACCAAGTAATATGGCATCATATTTAATACTATCGTTAATAGATCAGAAATTCTCACGTTTTTTCCAAAATGCTTGTACGGAGACGAGGAATTCATTGTTCTGGACAATGTCGTGATGAATGAAGGATACACGATGGTTCCTAAACTGGACTTGCAGGACTTTAAAACAGCCATGTAAGCGACTGATCCTATAGTAAATGTAAAATTATAGTAAATATTGTATAGATATTATTAATTTCTGTATTAACTCAGGTATGTGATGAGGAATCTTGCAAAGTTCCATGCAGTGTCGTTTTCGATGGCTCAGCAGTCTGGAATAGATAAGTTCAAAAAGCAATGGGAACTTGTTACTCATGAGTTATTTTTTGACGTGGAGAAGAACCCTTATATGAAGAATATCTTCGACAGTGGAATCACAACCTGCATTAACATCCTTAAGGTATATATTAAGTGCATTCGAAAATCATACATAGGACTTAGAAGCAAACAATGTTTCCAGGAGTATCCTGTGGACGGAGGAGATGAGACAATTACAAAGCTTTCAGGATTCATAGGAAACACTTATCCAATAGTTGAAAAAAGCCTGTCTTTGGTTGGAAGTGATCCCATTTTTGCATTAAATCACGGAGACTGCTGGAACAACAATATGATGTTTAAGATGGGTTCCAAGAAGGAAATTGAAAGGCACATGTTAGTAGACTTTCAGGTAAACGATATTTGATTTCAGCATTTACGCATGAACAGAAAGCAGTTTTGGAACTTAGACGCACAATGATGTTGTGAAATTGCAGATAACTCGATTTGGGTCCCCATGCATGGACCTCTCGTACTATTTATTCACCAGTTTAAAACCGGAAGTCAGGAGGGCTCATCTGAAAGAACTGCTTCTAGAATATTTGTCCAGTTTTACCGCAACTTGTGCATCTCTGAATGCTGAGTGTTCCGTGACGTTTAACGTAAGATTTCTAAAACTTTTCAGGAAAAGTTTGTACATCTCAGAAAATAGCTTTGTGGCTTAATTTAATGAATGCAATTCTTTGACAGGGCTTATATAAAGACTTCACAAAGCGATGTGGATTAGGATTCTTGTCAGTATTAATGACAATGTCAACTATGGGTGCAATGAAGGATATGGATTTAAGCGGCATCGGAGAGAATCCAGATCCACAGATGCTGCAGGAAATGTTCCAAAATGCAATTAGGCGATGGATTGAAAGAAATCCTGATAGGGCAGCTAACATTGCGAAGGAGACAGTGGCTGTTCTTAAGGAGTACGAAGCTTTAACTACAAACTGCTGACATTACAATACAAACCTTGCACGTGAGACGTGAGCTACATTGTGATAAGGATTTAATTGGAATACTGAACTGCAGTATTTAATCAATTAATTTACGCAACTTCTTTATTTAATTAACTTATTCAAAACAGTGTAATTTATTCATTAAGGAGGTTCTTGGTAGAGGCAATAAGTTTGCAGTAGTCAGTAAAAATAAATACAAGTTTTTTGTCAACCTCAATTGTCGGTTTGTCTAACTTTATGACATTTTGTGCTGAGGTGAGTTTTTAAGGAGCATGAGAAAATTAATTCATTGTCTAGCTTAATTAACTCATTCAACATGAATGACACACAAAAATAATAATGAATGAGATTCAAGTCCAATCTCTCCTGAGAACTAAACATTTCCCATGTCTCTCAATTAATCTGACAGTTCCTGTTCTGATTGTCTCCATTTGGAGACAGTTGTAGACCACCGCACAACTCAGATCATGTCACATGCTGCTCTAATCTTAAGTTTGCCTCATAGTTATGGGATAATTAGAAGGAATGAAAAAAGTAAGACAATGGCTGATAAAAATAAGTGGACAAAGATTCAATTCACAATTCAAGTGAGTGGAAAATTCAAGGAATGGCTAGATTAACTCCAGAGGGAAACTAAGCGATCATTCTTTCGTTGTCGCTGGTCAGATCATATTATCACTGGAGGCTCCTCTGCGTACTCTAAAATGGTTATAACTCACTTCATTCGACCTCTGCTTCCAGTTTTAATTCATTTCTCCATCGTATTATATCTGACACATGTATCGAATTTAAACCGTTTGGAATTTCTCGGATTGAACTTTAGTATTGTCTTTACCTCCCTCTTCCTCTGCCAATTCCTTCGATTTATCTACTCTACGTGGATTGGAGTTTGGCTTGGCCATGGAATCAACTTGCAAAAAACAGGAAAGTGGGCAGTAGTGAGTGGAGCCTCGGAAGGAATTGGACTGTCTTATTGCAAAGAACTTGCTGAACGTAAACTCAATTTGGTTCTTATGAGTCGATCATTAGATCGATTAGAGAAATTAGCAAACCAGCTGGAAGTGGAGTACAACATTAAAACCAAAGTGATCGATGTGGACTTCAGCCTTCTAGACATATACGACAGGATAAGAACCTCTCTTGAAGGAATGGATATTGGGATACTCATCAATAACGTTGGAATGTCTTATTCAAGTCCAGAGTACTTTCACTGTCTCCCATCACCGAAATTCATTCAGGATATGATAAACACAAATGTAATGAGTGTAACAATGATGACGGAAATAGTTCTGCCAGGGATGATTGAGAGAAAGCGAGGAGTTGTGGTCAACATTGGATCCATTACTTGCACAGCCCCTGTCCCTTGGTTCTCGTTATACAGTGGAACTAAAGCGTTTATGGAAAAATTCACAGAAAATCTGGCGGATGAGTATCGAGACCAAGGAATACATTTTCAGTATTTACTACCCGGGTATATCTCCACGAAGCTGAGCAAAATTAAAGAAAGTAAAATGTGGGTACCAGCGCCAGGAAAGTTTGTAAAGATGGCTGTAAACTCAATTGGACTCGAAGAAAAAAGCGCTATTTGGATTCCTCATAGAATGATCATTTTTGTCCTCCATTGGTCATCACTGTTTTTTCCAATGACTTGCCGAGGTGTGGCTACCGACGTCCTGAGATCTTTTTGGCTTTATGCGAGGAAACGGGAGATGCAAAAGACATTTTCAAAAGCTCAAAATTGATTTAATCGTGTGACCATTTTGATTTAATAAATAATCCAAGCCATCATAATCGTAATACATAATTATATTGAAATTGATTCATGCTGATTAACATTGGTGGAGATTCTTCATTCATTACTACTGAAGATGAGTGGAGTGTCTTATTTCATGAGACAACAACCAACCAATGACGATTCGTGTGTGGCCACTGATGACTGATTAATAAATGATAAAGCAATGGGGCTTAGTTGAACTAAAAACTCAGTTTCCAGCTGAGTTTAATTCCACAGTCAACAAATAAGTATCAGATACTGATGGACAAACCATTTCTTACATTCAATATTATAAGCATATTTATCTCATGTTTTGACGCAAATTCCATTAATTAAAGTATTCCGTGGACTTTAACCTTTCTAATCCATTCATCACATTACGATAGGTTGTTATTCAGTCGAGGAATTACACGTATATATTAAGGAGATCCGCGTAGTGGGCAGCATATTTTATTTTATTCTAAAATAATAATAGTGTACGTATATCTCAATCGGAGTTTACTAATTCATAACTATTTGCTACAATACGAAGCAAGTAATATCAGCTGAGTAAGTAATGAAACATTAACTGGCACAATCATATCTTAAAAATAGAGGTATTTTAAGTTCAAACATATACAGGCAAAATGAACCCGAATTTTCAAGCATCGGAAATTACAGTTGAGGAAATCCTGAAGGACTTCCCTCCAGGTCCTTTAGACCGATACAGGAAACAAGCATCCTTTGATTGGAAACAAATGAAAGTTTACATGGACGACGAAGCTACAATGAAATTTAAAGTAAGTTCGAACACATAGTTCCCGAGTATTTTGAGCTAAATGAGTACCACGAGTCATTAAAAAATCATGCAAAATATAGAGGTTGGTTTGTTAGAGAGGTAATCCATCATGTAACAAGTAACAATCATCATTAATTTTTAACTGACATTACTCATTGTCTCATGACTTTGATTAATCTCACCTGTCATGCTTTCATTGAGTTAATGGAATGTTATGCATCAAGAAGGACAAAAATGCATGCAGGCAACTTCAATGGCGTTCGAAACGTCTCAGAGTTAATTTAACTTCAATGATAAGCACCAGCTCTACTTGGAAATCATTTCAAGAGATTTCAAGGCATTACACTCCAAACAGTTTATTCCCATTAGTTAACTTCACTGGATAATTATGGGGGTGGCAATTGGGAAGCCGAACGACAACCGTCCATGCACAGGCGAAATCACTACTCTAAATATCAATATTGATCTCGAATACGACTACGACTTGTGCATAATTGGAGGAGGTTCCGGAGGCCTTGCAGCAGCAAAGAAAGCTGCTAAGTTAGGAAAGAAGGTTGCACTGTGCGATTACGTAAAGCCCAGTCCTGCGGGGAGCACATGGGGTCTTGGAGGAACTTGTGTAAACGTTGGATGCATTCCAAAGAAACTAATGCATCAAGCAGCCCTTTTGGGCCAAGGAATTGGAGATTCCCCATACTTTGGATGGAACGTTGGAGAAATCTCACACGACTGGGGAAAAATGGTCACAGCGATTCAAGAATACATCCAGTCTCTCAATTGGGGATATAAAGTAACCCTTCAGAAAGATGAAGTCGATTACTTCAATGCGTTCGCTCATTTCATAGACCAACACACATTGTCTCTACACGATGATAAACACGAAGACCCTTGGAGTATTACGGCAACTCATTTCATAATCGCTGTGGGAGGAAGACCTCGATATCTCAATGTTCCTGGGGGAAGAGCTGGAGAGTTCTGCATTACTTCAGATGACATCTTCTCCCTTCCATATCATCCTGGGAAAGTACTCATGGTCGGAGGTTCATATGTTGCTTTGGAATGTGCTGGATTTCTTGCTGGGATCGGGTTGGACGTCACAGTTATGGTGAGATCAGTACTGCTCCGAGGATTCGACCAGCAAGTGGCTGAGCTCATTGGGAAAATTTTGGAGAAACACGGAGTCAAACTGTTGAGGAAAACTGTCCCTGTCCAGATTGAGGAAATCTCAGAAGGAACTCCTCCACAGTTGTTAGTTGTGTATGAAAATGTAGAGACAGACGAGAGAGGGGACGATTCGTTCAACACGATAGTTCTTGCTGTGGGGAGAGACCCGTGTACACTCGATTTGGAGTTGGGAAGCGTTGGAGTGGAAGTCAACCTTGATACTGGAAAGATTCTCACTAATGAATGCGAAGAGACTTCTGCAGGGAACATATTTGCTATTGGAGATGTGGCTGATGGTCG
>JAQGAB010002743.1:0-11248 GCA_034696565.1 Isotomurus graminis
CAGCTATGATACAGGCCTTCACCTAGGCAAAATCATCAGATTTCAAAAGTGTGCGGAATGAAGGGTAAGATTACCACTTCCCAAGTTACATTGAGGAAAGGCAGCGTTGCAATTGAGCTCAGTAATTCCAAAAAGTATGGCACGAGTGTGTGAAGGCAACTCTTGGTGGAGTCCCATCTTCGCTCCGAAGTACGACGCACTGAAGCTGCAATGTTAATTAAAAATAACATTAACGAAATTGTATTCCATCTGATCTGTCCTTTTGGCATAAACACTTGCCTGTACAGCGGCATAAATACTTGGAGACCTTTACTAATGACCATCGCATGCTTATTGTTCTCGCAAGACACGCGTTCCATACACTCGTACTGATGCGTCATGGACTCAATCGAGTTGAGGATGCTTCTAGCTGCCACGTCCAAGGAGGTTGCGACATCCACTTGAGGGTCAAACAACGACCGTTTCTTCCGTCCCTTCGTCCCACCAAACCCAAAATTGGCTGCAATTCTATTTGCACTTTTTTTCTTTTTCTTCCTGGGGCGTTTCTTGGAAAACCTTTTACCCAAAGCAGAGCCTACTGACGAAAGAAAACCAGCGTTTCCCACACCCAGTCCTATTCCTCCACCTGCAGTAATTCCTCCTCCACCTGCAGTGATTCCTCCACCTACAGTAATTCCTCCACCTCCAGTAATTCCTCCACCCCCTGTTATTCCTCCACCTCCAGTAATTCCTCCACCTGTGGCTGTGGCTGTAGTTGTAATTGTTCCTCCTCCAGTGCTTGTTCCTCCAGTACTTGTTCCTCCAGTACTTGTTCCCCCTGTCGCTGTTCCTCCACCAGTATTTGTAGCAGGCTCAGTTACAGTAATCACTGTTGGTATAGTTTGAGTAGTAAAGAATCCTCCAAGCTGCCCTCAGATGAATATAAATTATCCCATTGACACAAGACTTTAGACTCAAGACAATAAATTACCGTGAGAAGATTCATGAGAAGGTTGAGCAAAAATCCTCCCAAGGACAAGAGAGACAGACCCAATAAAATGCACTCCAACAACCCAAATTTATCATCCGAGTGACCCTTTCCCCATCCTTCCTTAATGTCATGGGTGTGTTTGTGATGAATCGTGTGGGACTTGGGATCCTCATGCCACCCTTTGTGATGTCCATGATGTCCTCGATGATGATTCTCGTGATGATGTCCATCATGGTGATGTCCGTAGTCATTTTCTACTGCAGGGTAACTGGACTCCACCAAGGCGTGTGGAGGGGTCTCGGATGTTTCAGATTCACCAGCTATTCCTTTGGACAACGTCTTAATCAGGGACATCATACTTGAAGGTCTCCTGCTTCGGTTTTCCACAAGGAGAGTCTTATTTGGACCATCTCTGATATGACTGATAACTCCGATATCATGGTCTTGAGCAATAAAAAGATTTCCTGGGCGAGGTGTCCTTAATCTTTCCTCCAGTTCCTTGTCAGGGGAGTAGGGATAAGGATACGGTCCAGGGAAACGTTGACTTCCGTCTATCACGAAGGGACTGTCTTCTCTCCTGCTAGTCCTGCTTAGGTTTAAGAATTCATTCAAAGTACTGAAGGTTAATGGTTAATTATTATGCGAAGCTCTTTGTCTCCTCCACTCACCTGAAGCTTGTGTTCGAAGCGTCTTTAGTAGTGGAAGGCCCGATGACCCCTGACACAAGTATTACAAGCAGAAAGAAGTGCCGGGGCATTGTGGGACACACAGAAGATCCTCAGGTAGGTTTGTATTAAAGATCATTTCGATTGTGTCTCGCTGCTTCTACAAGAATGGCACAGTCCGTTGAAACCCAAAAAGTCACGGGTGAAAGCTTCTCAAGTGCGGCGTTTATTACGCGAGGAGACAATTTGTTAGTGGCAGAGTGGCACTAATTGACCTCCTCTCACACAGGTGAGCGTGAGGTAAGTGTCACGTCACTTTTCAGGACAATTTGGTTACTCACTAATTGCAGATATGTGGACCATGCAGAAATGACTCATTATACTCGCTCTACTTATCAACCGAAGTGTCTGCTAGACTGAAGACTGCTACTGATGTGGAATGTAAATTGTCTTTTCATATTGAGGAAGTTTTATGCTCGTAGCAGAAATGACGCACTCTGGAATTATTTCATAGCAATAGATAGTAATATTTCACATCCCAAATAGGATATTTTTAATAGAAAACTTTTATTGAATTATCATTTAAAATTTAAACCCTACGCCCTGCGGGATAATCAATCCCTTGCAATCAATAATTCTATACAGTTTAAATTTAAACATAATGCTATGAGGATTTATCCACCATTGCTTCTGCTATCTCCTAGACTCGTCCTGTTGGAAGGTGATGAGTTTTGCAAGTTCGGAAGTATACTTTTCCCAATAGGGCACCGAGTAAATTGCGAGTTACAAGGTGTACTTCCTCCAACTCCAACAAGAATGGCATCCAAGTGGGAAGGAAGGGATGAGTGAAGTCCAAGGCGTTCTCCTATGTACGAAGAACTCAACCTGGAGATTAAAATCAAACCAATTTTTAGACGTAAACTTTGAATGAATCGACAGTAGGAAAGTTGGTTGATTATCTTGGAAATGAAATACTGAAACACTTACGTGTACAACGGCATCAAGTACTGAAATCCTCTCCCCACTACAGCCCCTTGTCTCACACCTTCACAAAAAAGATGAGGTAGGCAATGATGACCTTCTGGTCCGTCGAGTAGAATTTTGATCGATCTTAATGCAGAAGTTGCCAGCACTTCAGCTCCTACATTTGGGGCTATTGTAAACGTAGCTTCTTGAGTCGACCTCTTTCCTGAAAGTACAAGACACGTATTAAGGAAGCTATTATTGTTTCAATCCTAAAGGTTCATTGCTTAATTAACATACTTCTATAACCCGTGGAGTAAGCTGTACCAGCACCACCACCACCAGTGTCAGGTGTAGTGGGTGTTGTCATTGTTATAATTGGTCCTGGAAATCAACACATACACGCCAATGAATAAATGATAAGTTCAAAGCGCAGATATATCAATAACTTTGTGTTACCTGTTGCAGTAAGTCCGGGTTGAATGCCAGAGGTAAACTGAGACATCACAAAAGAATGCATAAATATTTAATTCCACAAACGAGATCTACCATTAAATACATTGATATCTCACCATAAGAGCATTAAGTAGAAGATTCAATAGAAAAATGCCAAAGGACAAGAAAGCCAATGCAGTCAAAGCGATGTCAAAGAAATGAGCTCCACTACTGACGCTGCCTCCCGAACCCCAACCTCCAGAGTTGTCTCTCGCACTGCATTATACAAAAATCACACCGAAAATGAAAAAATACTCCAACTTTCCAACCTTTAAATTCAAATTCCAACTCACAGAAGTTGATTAGCTTCTCCAGAGGCCGAGGACGCAATCAGAAGTAAAAGAAGGAGCCTAGTGATGGACATCTTCTGTGGTCGACACTGATAAATCCACAAATGCTGGTTGTGTCAAAATAAAATTGAACTTGTCTCCCATCCTCCGTCCATCAGCTCTTTTCCTGTCTCACCTTCCAACAACGACTGCCACCGCTGCCCTACTTACTCCCCTCCTTCATAACGGACTTTGCAGACCTCACCGAGAACGACCCTTCGTGCGTGTTCCGCTCCACCAAATCATGTTCATATCTCATTATTAGCACACTATTTGCATCATGAAAATAATTATTCCACACGCCAGCAACTCTCACATCTTCTTTATGCCCTTAAAGTTGGCAGAGATTAAGAAAGAACCCAACGAACCCCCTAAAGCTGTAAATCAAGTGCAGGACCACATAATATTCATTACCACACCCTCATTAACCGACCACCCAATTTAAACGAAAGTACTAATCTGGTTTATTTCTAAAATGCACAAATCTTATTTACCTGGTTGCATATGACAAAAGTACTTAATTACAATGAGACTAGAGATGACAATTATAATTATTTTACTTGCGTCAGAGATTAATTTAACAGATTAATAACTTTTTTATGCTAAGAAGGTGAGGAGGGTTTTGGTGTGGTGGGTTCTTCCCATGGCCGGGGTCCTCTGATGTTCTCCCATGTGTCAATGTCGACTTGCGATTGAAGACGGGCGAATTCCTTCTCCAGTGTGACTTCCTCGGGTCTCTTCATCTTCACGCCAAACTCTTCTGCTTCTTCTGGAGTTAGTCGCTTCTGTTTTCTGTACTCGTATCTGCATTAATAATGTCATAAGGAAATATAATCCAATATCTAATGCTGCAATAATAATATATCAATGCTCCTTTGTACCTTATCTCGGTCACTTTCCTCAGTCCAAATGATCCTCCAATGACTAACAGGAAAAACGGAACTCCAAACTGGACAAACCGCTTTGTACTCCTATTCATGTTAACTTTCAGTAATTACTGTCCATGCTATTAAAGTAAATCAAGTTGGAAGTTGGATTCGAGAAGAAAAGAACACTACAATCGAATATTGTCAGCCGATGATGTAGATTTCCATAAAGCTCTCTTCCTGCGCCGGGTGACTCCCGCTGCAAATACAGGAATTGTGGGGATATGTGTGACGTGTCTTTATGCATTGAAGTTGTATACATTTCTGTCGCCGTGTAATAAAATTTCTTTAATTTTTACGTAAGTAATTTTATAACGTTTAAATTATGTTTTATAACTAAAGTGAGTGAGTCGTTGTTGAATCTCCAAACTGGACTTTTTGTCGCGATACAATCGAAGGGAAAAGTAACTGTTTACGTAGAGCTGTCTTCCTGTATAGAAGACGTAGAAGCGTCTGCTTCTTGAAGAGGTTCCCCGGAATCTTGATCAACGAGATGCATCTCCTCCTCCACTACGATCATTTCTCCTTGTGAACTTTCACCTGTTTCACTTGGATCTGCGTCTGCTTGTTCGTCTAAGATCATACTGGAGTTACTTTCTTCTACGACTTCCATCCTTTCCGCAGGACTTGTCTCGTCGTCAACTTCTTCCTCTTGAATAACAAGCTCTTCTTGTTCTTCTTCTTCTCCTGTTCCTTCTTGTTGGAGGTGATACTCACCGTCCTGAACCACCACTTCTTCGTGCTGTTGTTGTTGATGCTCAGATTCCATCACTTGCTGGCCAGCATCTGTGACTGTATTACTACTTGAACATGAATTTTCCTCTTCCTGACCATCTTGAGGATTCAAAACTATGTGCACTTCTTGTACGTTATCCACTCCTGAGTCCACGCCGGACTCGGTCTCCCCTCCGGTGTCTGAAGAACTGATCGAGGATGCTACGATAGGTGTTGCTGCAGATGTGGTAGTATGAACGTATTCTTGATGGTGACCAGGATGATGGAGCACGGTGGTTCCATCGCTGAGTATCACTTGCTGAGCCTGGAGGTGGTGATGTGAATGATCTACTTGACTAGCCCCAGAGGAAGGAGCAAGCATCTCATAAACAGTTCCATGCTCCCCATCTTCTCCTGCTGCAGTAAGTAACACTTGATGATGGTGATGGTGGTGGTCAGACGAAACGGATACAGGAAGAGACGAACTCACGTAAACCGAGCTGTTAAAACAACATTCATACTCATTTTGAGGCATTGCGACTCAGAGAAATAATTACAATAAACTGGTTAGGAAAACCATTACAACTTACTTTGAGTCCTGAAGATTACTTCCACCTCCTCCTTGGCCTCCATCTTCCAAACCACTTCCAGGTCCATTTTCCTCACTCAGTTGGAAGAAAATAACTGGTTTTCCGTTTTCGTCGATCCCTGTAATCTTCCTAAATTGATTCCCGTGGATGTCTTGCACAATAAACTGTCCTGTAGGATCTCCCATAACATCTCCTCCTGCAGTTGTAGAGAAAACCATAGCAGATCCATCTGCACTTAATGCACCCATGGCACTCATATCCACTTCAACAGCGGGTTGCGAGGAATCCATTATGTAGACAGCATGAGGAGCTCCACCGCCACCGCCTCCTCCTGCTCCACCAGGTCCATCCACGAATTCAGCCGTGGTCATTTGATGATGGTGGTGGTCGCTTAAGCCAAGCGATGCAGCAATCGAATTCGCCACATTGCTCATGGCTTCAGCTATAGAGTTGAATGAAACACAAGTACGTTTTAATCCACCTTTCCAAACGAAGAAATAAATAATCAGGAAACTAAAACACAATATTTAGTACCTTCTGATGACGGTACAAGAGTCATTGGAACTGACGTCATGGTTGAAGGGTCTATTCCGTGGAGTATTTCGATAGTGTGCCCATCAGCCGTCACAAGACTCACTGTTTGGCCCTGGCCCGCAGCTACTTCTCCGGCATTGGCTAAGAGACTTTCCATGGTTGCTGCACTCACAGAACCCTGGTCAACTTGTACGAGCCCCGCAGATCCCGAAACACCTGAATTGACAGTTCGCATGCCGCTAGTCCCACTCGAGCCCAATATACTGGGAAACTGCCGCTGCTTCTTCTGCCCACCTTGAAGGTGCCCTAAAGTTCCCTGGGGAAGAGGGGGTCGGTTAGCCAGGGACTCATCTAGAGGTAAACGTGGGTCATCCATCTCTTCAATACGAGCAATGTCTCGGTGGACAGAACGGATGTGGGCTTTCAAATTGATATTGCGGACGAAAGGTTTCCGACAGTATGGGCACTCGTACACTTTAGTATCCTTGTTCCTGTGAAGATTCGCCGTCATGTGACCCTGCAATGCTGCGGGTGACTTGAAACTAGCGTTGCAAATCTGTAGGTAAGAGCAGCGTAAAAAACATGTTACATTCCTTCATTCAATGTTGTAGTAATATAGTGTCCAGCTAAATCTTACTGTGCATGAGTACTCCTTGGTTCCATCATGTCCTAGTTTATGTTTATTGAGAAGGGACTCGGACAGGGCGACATAATCACATCGATCACAAGCAGGGAAGGTTATATTCTTAGGAGGAGGAATGGAGTGTTTCGTGTACAAATGGTAAAGAAGCAAATTCCTTTTGCTAGCTCTTTGACCGCAATATTCACAAATGCGGGCGTCTATTCTTTCTCCATGGACCTCCTACAAGGAAAGGAAGAAAGATTTTTAGGCAAAAGTCAATCATTTTGTATTCATTTAGTTTGTGTGATGGATGACAATTTCGTGGAACACTTACAACTAAATGACGTCTGTAGGAGTAATAAGTATCGAATTGTACGGGAGAATGGTCTCCTCCGCCGCATGGTCCGCACAACCAAGGTCCTGTGGTGTTTTCAGCCCCAGCGCCTCCAATTTTTTTAATAATTCCTGACGTACTAGGAGAACCATCCATAGGAGAATCACTGCTCCAAAACGCTTTAGAAGCTGCATTGGTAACTCCTGCAGGAGGTTTCTTCAGCACTACACTTCCTAGGGAGTCGGGTGAAGAGGTTGACTTAAGAACAATGTAAGATACTTTCGACTTTTCCCCTCCCTTGGCAGGAGATGACATAGAAGAATTGGTGTCTCCAGGAGGTGGACCTCCTTTTGTAACTATCTTTAGACGAATATTGCTTCTGTCTTTCACAAGGTCTGGGTACTTCTTGAGAACTTCGGTTATTATTTTGGTGTGAGATGGCTGCATCTCGTCTCCTAATAGAGATGACATATTATTGCTAGAGGATGATGAGATTATAGTGGATGAAGGAGGCTGCATAATTAAAGTGGTAGCTGATGTCGTAACAGTTGAGGCATTTTCTTTCTCGATGTCATTAGCGAATCGAACAGTCTGAACAAATAATAAGAGACAAATTGAAAAATATGATTGTGATTTGAACTTTTTGAACTTATTAACGGAAAAATACCTTGTGAGGAGTTAGAGGAAGTTTGATATCCTCTGGAGATTCATCATGAGCATTAACCCTTGACGGCATATCCCCAGAAGACGAACCTTTTACTGATTTTAAAATCGGTTTTGGCATTCCTCCTGTACCTCCACCAGACTGTGAGGTCTCTAATGGATTTTCTGTCGTGCTAACTTCTTCCTCTACAGTGTCTTCAGTTAAGTTGACTTGGTCACTGGAGGAGTCGTTTATGGGAAGAATTGCATGCTGGTGCTGCTGATGAGTAGAAATTGGAACTTCCAGACGAGTCAGTTTTGCTGGAGGTTGGTCTGTGGTTATACAAAATGATTCATTACGAAGAATGCAAAAACTCTAATGAAGCAACCTGCTACATCAAGCTATGTTTCAAACCTTTAGAATTATGTGGTTGATAAGGACTGATACTACTGGAGCTGGTGGCACTGTTCTGTCGTTTTCCCAGAGTCTGCTGATTCTTCACAGCATCAAAGATGTCTTCTACCTTTCTGCAAGAAGCTGATGTAACCTTTTGTTTGTCCATGAGTGTGTGACTCACTACAGGAGCTGAGGAATTAGCAGAACAACTGCCCAGGAAGTCATCTTCAGGGTCACCCCATTCAAAACGAGTAGGTCTGGCTGGTTCTTCTTTGGGAGGCCATCTGCAAATTAGTTTCCTGCAATGAAACTCATGTCTAACAATTCTCCACGTACAAACCCTCTTACTTGTCCATATGCTCCGATGACCCACCAGCGGAAACAGGACTGAACTTTCGTTCTTTCCAAATAGGCAATTTCTTTGACAAAGCTGAAGCATTTGAAGCAGCCCTGTGAGAGCCTGAAGCAGTCATAACACCTCGAGGGGATTGAGGTTGGACTCGAGCAAGAACTGTCTTAGTTCTTACTCCAGGAGGAAGTCTTAAGCCTGGTGTAGTCACTTGTAGTGTCTTGGTACTTCCTTGAATTGAAACTGCAGTTGATCCGCTTAATCCGACTACTTTTTGAGATCCTAAAGGTCTTATACTCGAAGGACCTCCTCCGCCTCCCGGAGATCCTTTCCCTTGAGCTACCATACCTAACGAACTCGCACTCGTAGAATGTCCTCCTCCGGAAGTACCCCCAATAGTTCCCACTGCATTTCCTCCACCAGGTTTCTTCGCATGAGCTTCCAACAATTTAATGAGAATTGTAATATTCATCAGCTTCACTGTTCTGTAAACCTCGTTAAATAAGTTTCCTCTTATCTCCAGTTTCCCCGTGTAGAAGAACCTGTAACGAAGCATAAAATCTTTACTGTCCCATGTTCTTACAAATGAACTAAAATCCCCAAATCTCACGTAACATCAACTCACTTAATAATAGTGAGCATCGCTTGATACTCAACGTCTTTGGGAAGCACAAGATGTCCATCGGTGAGGCCAAAAAGTCTCTCCAAGTTTGCAAAGTACTCCGTACACAAGTTCAGCACTACTCTATGAACCTGTCAAATAATACACAACTGTTACACAACAACCCAACAATCAAACTTCAACTGTCAAATCTTACTTTTATCAACTGCTGAGACTGGAACTGAAGAGTAAGATCACAAAAGTCTCCCCTGTCATACATGACTTGCAGTCGTTGGAGACAATAATTCCCCCAATTGTCCACCCGTACATCTTGGAACTTTGGAGGCAGAGGATGATGATGTTGTTGTTGTTGTTGGATTACTTTAGGGCCGGAAGAAGTTGTCGTATTTGGGACTACGGAGGGTGGAACTTGTTCTTCTTGTTCTGAGACTTCCTCAGGGCCAACAACAACTTCTTCCTCAGTACTCTCTGACGTTGGAATAATAACGTCCGACTGGGGTTGTTGTTGTTCACTAGAATGGTCATCTTCAGTTCTCGAGGGAGGTTGAGAAGGGTCTTCTTCGTGAGGAATAGGTTTTGTGGGACTGGAATTAAGTTCTTGTTTGACGGAGGGTGGTGGTGGAGGCTGCTGAGTACTTTGTTGAAGTGAGGAGTGCACTGATGACATCTTGGTGGGGACCACCAATTATTACAGCGAAGGTCGGGTTGAAGTTGCTGCTGACTTTATCTTTGAACTCCTCGTCGTCCTCTTCTGTCCAAACTCTCCAAGCCAACTGCCCTCCTCTCGCCTTCCCTCCCGCTAGTGGCGCCTCACTCTCCCTCCCTCCCCACCAACCACACCGCCCCTCCTCCTCTCTCGTAATATCAACACCATCAACACTGACCTACCCCTTTCATCATCTCTTATCAATCTCTAGTAGAGCTGCTCTATAAATACCAGTCCTCTGACCACTGTCACCTTATCTTCCTACTGGATTTCATACATTACAATAATTATTATTAAGTCCGTTCCCAAATGCCTGTATATATGGATGCCCCCGACGCTACTACTGCATGTTTATGATTTTCATGCTCACAGATCATAGCATAGCAATATTTCCATGTCCCATGTTCCCTACTTTCTATTCATAATCATACAGTGTGGTCTCTAAGCTTAGTCAGGAGTCAGAACAAGCAAATAAAATGCTGTTAATGTCAGTATGGTTTAATACTCTGTTACGAATTGCTTGCTAAATACAGTAAATTGTTACAAGAAGTTATGTAGTAATTGAACAGAACAGTTAGGTTAAAATAAAATTCCATGTAGTATAAGAGGGGATAAAAACATAATCAATATATTATGTGAAGCGCTTAATCAAAGTCTTCCAAAAAAACTAATTCATCCTCGAAACTTCGTTGTTCTTCAATACCAGAGTCGGTGGGGCTGCCATATGTATCAAATGATTTATTTGCATCCTTGTCCATGAGATAAAGGGTTACGGCATCCTTTACGCGGAGTAGCGTGTACTTCACTTTATAATGCCCTTCCTCCGTTGGGTCTTTCATGATTCCGAACACTTGCTCGAACACTCCTTTTGCAGAATCTCGAGGTCTCTTTGAACCCAGGCTAAGAGTAGCGTCATCATGGATCACGCCAGCAACCATTATTTGAGCGAGTCCGTGTGGGCTGATTTTAGACTGCAACCCTCCTCCAGTTTCAATAGGGATCACACTAGGAATGAAAGTGGCTCCCAGCCGAGCCCGGAATGATTGCAAGTCAGCTGCAGCTTGAGGTCCGTTCCACAAAACTTCATGGACTTCAGATATGCCATTTCGAATTTCCTCAATGCGAAGATTGGCTCCAAGGAAAAAGTGCTGGGGTCCAAAGTTATCCAGAGAATTCAGACGTTCGTACCACCAGTTACACCAACCAACGCCAAGCTGCACACTCAGCGAATCCACCCCCAGAAGCATTTTATGACGATAACGATTCTCAAGCCTCTCTAACAAGCGTTCTTCTTCTTCATCATCGTTGGTTGGATCGGTCTGGACTTCTGATTCTGTCATCATGGGCCTTTTGACGTAAGGAACCAAACAAGTAGACGTTGAAGTGGTAG
>JAQGAB010002744.1:0-11245 GCA_034696565.1 Isotomurus graminis
TTGAGCAAAAGAGCCCGTTGCCTTATGCTTTAAAACCCATTTGAATGTTACCGATGAAATTATTGTAAGGCTACTTAAACTCGTGGAAGCTCAGCAGGGAAGTTTCCTTCAAAACTCTTTATCTCAATACCGTTTTTACATAAACCAGAGGAAGAGAGAGAGAGAGAGTGACTAGCTAACTTTCTTTGTATAGAAAAGATAAAGTAGTAAGAACTTCAGTGAGGACTGTGAAAGAAGGATTTACTGCTTGGGAAATAGCAAGGAGCGATACGTATATAATGTGTTGCCCGTAAAGTACACATTTTAGGTAAAATCGTGAATGCTGTTTGCTCAGTGAAGAATTTTCTTTCTTGTAATCCTTAAGTTTGTGTAATGGTACGTGTTCTATTCATCAAGTCCCACGTAAATGGGTATAATGGCTCTTCAGGACGTAAAATGTGAGCACGGGAGTTCATTCCACGGTTCTAATAATGGAGAATGTTGGTCCTATGTTGCATAAGTCTGGTTCAATTCACATTGAAATAAATTTTGAGGATGACTTAATTCATGGGTGGACTCAACTAATGAACTTACTTCGCTGTGCTAAATAAAATACTAATAAAAGGAGAGAAAAAGGAGAAAAAGGAGATTAACACTGGATCTCTAGAAGTGTGCTTTACACAGTTTCTCCTAAGAGCACGGAGCCATTTGTACAGTAATTTACATAAAAGGAGCTGTGAGGGCCATCGAAATATTCATATGGTCAAGTATTATTACCTAATATGTTTAAAATTGCTCTGTCACGTATCAACCGTATATCTTTAGATTTCAGTTCATTGAAACAGCAAAGTAGGCACAAGTTTTAGATTGAATTGTTTAAGAATCCGGATTCTTGTGTTGTGTGTAGAGACACGCATTGCCAGCAGCCAGTCAAGACGTAAGTAAAATTTAAGGTCGAAAGCATTAGAAGTCACAAGCAATTAGATAAATTGAAAGGGATGCATGTAGGAGGCTGGATGATTTAAGAGGAAGCTTGGACATTGAATGGCTGCACGAGATGACGACAACCTTCCTTCTTGAATTGGAATCGTGATTATTGCCTCCACTGAAGCGAAATATTCACCAAAATGAAGTGACCATAGTGGGCAGTCAACTTATATATTCCGTAGCTAGAAAGAGTTTGTGCGAATGATATTCCCCTTTCCTGGTAGCCACTACTATAATGCCATCATCACTCCCGTGCTGATGCTGCTATCTGCTTGTACTTCAATCCTCATTTAATTGGGGTGGGACTTGTTCATTAGACTTCTGTCTCTCCGTCTATTTGCATAGTTGCATATCAAACTGAAAACCACTTTACTTGGAGAGACCCACCAAATACGGGGGATTTTACGTCTTTTTCATTTTAATTTGCATCTTGCTCTCTTCCTGACAAATAATAATTCGAGCTCATCATTTTGAGCTCGTAGTCTGTGAGTCTAGAAGCAGGAGGAGCGTGTAATAATACCCGAGAGGAATTCACAGAAGAGAGATCATAAAATGAATGTGAATCTCTAATAAGAACAGAGAGACAGTATGTCTCCCTGCCTCCTTGAATTTCCTTCCAGCTCGAGTTTGCTCCTCTCCTGTGTGTGTGTGTTAATTACAAATCCACAGAGACGAGATGGAGATTGAAAGTCTTCGTCATCAAATCAAGAGGGTAGAATATATATGCACCGTAGGACAACCTACTGCAGAAGTATTTCAGGCATGAAATATGAAGTTTTCTGATAGGGAAGGAACGGTATATCGCCGTATAATCAGCAGAGACAGTCATAGTCACCTAATGTATCCGAACCTATATGTGTACATGTACCTTCTAACCAAAGAAAAGTTGGTGCTACAGTTCGAAGAGTTAGATTATTTCTGCATTTTATAGGGGAAAGTAGAAATGCTATATATGCTGAGAGTTGCACAAGTATTCTGCACAATGGTGTGGATTTAGTTCGAATGCCAAGAGGAGAAAGGAAATTCATCAAGGAGTTCTTACATGATGAAAAACACTCCCGTCCCTGCTGCTTCTCCTGCACTATCATCCCTGACTTTTATTACTCGACTCGACGTGTACTCTACAACTTTTCTGGCACTTCCATCGGTTCATCTGCATATCGATTTTTGACAAAGACAATAGACAAAAGTCTACTATACCACTTGCACCACTCTGGAGAGTCCGCGGAGAGCCTGGAAAAGTGGAATGACGAGTCCTGCCTCTATGTGTGTATGTGTTCTGTTCCGTAATGACTCTTTTGAAGCTCTTTTTAGTCTCTTTCCTTACTAATGAGTTAGTTCGGCCATTTTGAAATCAGAGATTGGCAACGGGAATTAAAATCTCGGTTGATTAGGGCACGTGTTGGAACAGTGGACGGGTAAGACAATTGAGATATCCTTCATCCTATCATAATGCGTAACCGAGACAGAGGAAACCTCTATTTGAATGGAAGTATAAACCAACATCATAATTACAATACAGTATTCGTTAGACAGTGATACACACAAATACGCTGCTTTAGAATGTCCTGTGCTCATTAACTCTCGAGTATGTGAAGAAATTGGTGCATCCGAGTTGAGATCTATTAACCATTGTTGTATAAGGTAGGGGAAGATGAAAATAAAGTAGGAAAGAGCAAGGTTCGGTAATAAATCATCCCCAGTGAGACAGACGACAAGAGGAAAGATGGACAGTTAGTCTTGGTGGAAGAAAGGCACTTTTGAAATGTATGCAGACCGAAGGGAACTGACAGATGACCAAAGCTCATGTATACAAAATTTCTCCGATCATAGTGGATCCTCAAGCAGGAGATTGTAAATGCGAGGTTCTCTATTTCCTCTGGACTAATGTGATGAAGGCCATAGAAGAAAGTGATTCCTTTGGAACCACACATTCTGATCCGATAGGGAATATATATATGCGGACATCCAGTTTTACTTTGTACTGCAGGAATGAGATTCATTTGCTCGTTGAGTCCTGAGGCTGAACACTCATATTGAGGAGTAAGGATGGATGGGCTGTAGTAACACTTTATTTTACATACATATGGGCAGGAGATGGATGAAGGTCTATTCGAAATGTTCTCAAGTTCATTCATCAATCTCTCCATGAGACGAATGTTTGGACACTTTAAGAAAGAAGAGACTTCTAAATTGCGAATTCATGTATAATACATTAAACTACTGGCAGGAAAAATGTCGCTTCAGTATTCGTACGAGAATATTGTGACTTCATGTGTTCAGTTGGAGAAGTACGAAACAATAGAATTAGATGGCAAATAATGATGATAAATACTTATTTGCTTTGAACCTTTAGCCTTCTAAGGCAATTAGCACCAGTACGGGACAAAGAGAGATACTTTATCATTCACAGATACATTAAGTAGTGGGACAATGATATAGTAATAGCTTCTGTTAAGACTATGCGGTTCATGCAAGGTATGTTTCTAGGAGTTTCTACTGAAACCCGATGGACATAAACGCCATAACCATAAACAATTTCTCTGCAATCTGAAAGGAGAAAGTGAGAAGAAAGTGTATTAGAGATCTGAATACACTAGAGGAAGAAATGTGTCTCATATCACAAAGTGTAAGAAATATAGTAACCTAAGGGAGGTCCGGTGGCGGTGGTAAGCTAGTGTGTACATTGATACGTATGTTCGTTTCGTGCCAGGACGGCTAAACGAGGCTCTCTCTGAGATTGATGACCAGCCGGGGAAATTACCTTTTCCTTCCTTCTTTTATCGGGAGAGACGGACGACTTTTTCCGTTCATCCGTGTATGCTTCCATCCTTTTCTTTCTTCAGGGAATTATAAGTTTTCATACTTTATGGCTCACATACACAATCAAAAGGTATGCGAACCTGTACAAATCTCCATTATCACATTGTGTACGTATGTACGTAGTATGAACCTCTGTGAGCCATCCATTCATACAGTCAGACAGCCACCACACGAAGGGCGTACTTTCTCCTCGCTCTTCTGTGATGTACTACTCAGTCAATTACTGTAACTTTCGAACCTACCTAGTGTCCATCAATCGATAAGGATCTCTTCCAATTATTAGTGGCAATGTTGACTATCCACTACACAAAGTGGAGCTTTATATTATCTGAGGAAAGTGAGAAGGATAGTAAAGTATCTCTAGCAAACACACAAAACCCTAATGGGCTCTTCTCACAATCGTTTCAACTTATTTTTGTCCTTTTTCTTCATTTCCTTTAGATCGTGAAACAGAACCTCTAGCACAAGGCTTCCTTTTGGTATGCCTCGTAGGTTGAACAGTTTTGTCCATAATCCTCTTGGTGATGGTGAAAGTAGAGGGTAGAGTAGTTATATAGTGTTGTTAGTGGTGTGGCAGACAATTCCTATGTAACATATGAACCAAAGACCAAAAATAAATGGATTGCTCTCAAGGTTTTTGGCTCTCGTCCTCGTAAATTGGGACTGTCACGAACATCTCGCCATATTTTAGTGGAAAGAAAAGCCCGTCTTGGTTAATTACCCCCGCTTATATTGTACCTATGGTGTACACTTGCTGTCTTGGGTAGAAAACCTTTCTTTTAATGGACGAAACCAAGCTACAATTTTCCTGTCAACGGTGTGTACGCTTCTGCATGCTTAAGAGAGACATTTGTTATTAAGGTATTTTAATTTAAATATAAAAACATGAGGAAACGGAATTTATCACTTGTGCTCGAGGACTTCATCACACGGAGTCTCGACTGGCATGCATATTTCTCAGTTGCATATTTAAACTTCTTTGATGTTGGCAGATGTATATATCGCAGTTTGCTCACTAGGCATAGTGTTCACTATTAGCTATTCTTCGTATAAAAAAGTCTAGTGGAAGAAAACAGATCGGTTTGATTCAGATTCCATCCTCGTTCCCCCGAAGACACAACCACCACTCTTCCTTCTTCATCCGGGCAAAAAAATGTTTCAAGTGACTTCGTGCTGTCTATTTATGACTGTGTGCATGAGAAAAGGTTGTGAGATGGAGAGGAAATAGCATAGGATGTGGATTCTTGCTTTCCCTGAGGAAGGTGTTGTATGGAAAAATGCTTAATATGTAATTCGTGTCGTGTCTGCTGGGAGTTTTTTCTTTATGAATAATTCGACCTTCGCCACCACATCCACTTGGACCACAGAAGAAAAAGAGAAAAAGGAGGAAATAAAGCACACCAAAACCTTTTGAATCAGTGGTAAGCGGAAGGAGGCATGAAACTCTGTTCGTCAAGTATTAAAAAGTGATACACACATACACATACAGCCGAAAGGAAGAAAGCACAAGAGTAGCGGGTGAATCGTCAAGAAGAATCTCCTTCGGGATTTCATCCCTCAAGACAACAGACAAAGCAAGAAGACTTAACAGCAGCTTCACAAATATGTTATGTATGAATCTTCCTCCTGCCTGGCTTGCTAAGTCATCCGCTTCTCTGCAACAACGCGTCGAATTGAATGCAAAAAACTTGTGTTTTTTGTACCAACACTCTTTCTCTCTTTGAAGTGTTCAAGAACTTGCACTGCATTTATCTTCGTAGACACGCTGAAAATGATAGTAGAGCATGAACATACTTTCTCGGAGTCCCCTAAGATTCCATGAAAAAATATATAGGTAGAGAGAGGGTGTGTTAGATGCACTGACATAGAATATCCCCATCATGTCCGAGAAATGTCCAGTGACGATGTAGAGATCATCAGAAAGTGCTTCCCCTTAAACTTTCTGTTTTTCCACCCCTTTGCTTGACTTAAGTAATCTCTCTAGAGACATTTGTTCGGACGTAATTGGGTTATAACATTGATGCTAGACATCTTAACGACACACACACACACACTTGTCTTTGCTCAAGGGGTTTGGATGGTTTGTCCACTCTTCCGTATCACTTGACATAACCTCATGTACTATCCAATTAACCCTTTGGACATAATACAAGACAATAAGGATTGGGGCTAAAATTAGCCGTCAGTTGCTAACTAACCCTTTGCCACATTGAACATTGGTGTGTTGACTTACAAGGAATTTCTCTTTCAACTAACCTTTTTGCACTTGATCGCATTGCTTGCTTCAGGACTCATATCTGATTCTGCTCTGCTCTTTTCTGGCTGATGAGAAGAAAAAGAAAGGGATGCAGAGGGTAACTGGCAATAAAAATATAAAAATCATTAACATGTACAGAGCATCTTGTCGTGTGTAGAATTATTTCTCTCTTTCTTGATCTCGTATTTCTCATTTTTTTTACTTAACCTAATGCTCACCCTCAGGGGGAAAACAACAGTTTTATTTGGTCACTTTACTTAATTCCATTGGATTTGGATGAGGGGAGGAGTAGCAGTCGTGTGATATAAGATGCTAGACATACATATTTTCTAACTATAAAACTTATATGGTGTAGTAGCTTAGAGTGTAGTTTGAATATTTTCATATTGCGTATTAAGAATTATAGATGATAATAATATACTGTGCACCATACAAAATGAATTTCATATATTATAATGATAGCAAAATTTGATGAAGTGGATTTCTTGTAGAAAGCCTTATATACTTGCAGTAACTTTGGTCATTTTCGTGAGCCTTGACAGGTTGACAAGACGTATCCTTGGATGAGTTCATTTGACTCGAATTATATTCATATGCTAAGTAGTGCCTTTGGGGACAATTTTACACGAATTATTTGCACATGCAAGATGCGCGCTGTGGCTGATACTTTCGTGGTGTAAGTTGTATCGTTGGATGTGCAGTGGTGAAAACTGGTTTCGGCATTTCTTTGGGTCGGCAATAGGTGATAGGTTAGATGACTACTCCTAGCTGGGTGACTTGGTGTAATGCTAAAAGAATTATGAGATTTAATCTGTCCGATACTCTAGCCCATGTAGGTGTGAAATCAAGGTTGAATTTGAATATCATCTTGGGTTTACTGCAATTGACAGTAGTGATGATAAAGACATGAGATATTTGTGTGGATTTCTAGCTCGTGTACAAGTGTAAAATTATCAGGTTTTGATTTTTATAGTCTAACAGATTAATATAACAGAGTGTTTAAACTAGACTCGAAATTGGTGGATTAAGTTGAAAATTGGAAAGAAAATGAATGACAAACTGTGACAGTACATTGTCCCAACTCGCAACCAAACCTAAGAACAAGTAAATACTAATTTAGCCATTAGTAAAGAATGCTAGTAGACCTCTACAGCAAAGTTTTTGCAGTGCAAAAACCACAATCATTGCCACTGGTCTTTCTATTGATATGATTATCATTAGATGGAATTATATTTCTATCGAATCTCCAGAGACTTTGACAGGGTGATCAAGTAAGTTATCTCAATCAAACCCAATCAGAATGTTCAGCCATATTCCCCATCAACTTCCAATCCAAATCCAATCTGAGAATTGCCCAGCCCTGCTGTATACGGTGATTGACCATGAACAAGCCATAAATGGACGTAATGATAAAATGTGACTGCACACAGTCCGATTGCTTGGTCGTTGCTCTGATAAATTATCTGATTGGCAGGCACATATAAGACCATCACGTACCAAATATTCCCAAATATTATTTTCTGTGAGAGTGCAATAAAATCAATTGCATTAACGTGTAATATTGTTTCATTCAACAGCGTCCAGTTTGTGTTTGATCAAGCTACGCTCAACTTTTACTCTTACACAAGTCATTACAAATAATTATTGAAAATGTATTCACCGCGTGCAAAAAAGTGGTACATAATGTTACTGGATAAAAATTGAACTACTAACAAAGATATTCAAAAGTTAAAAGATTGCAAAGAGACTCTCTGTATCCATTTTTCATGTGAGAGTGTGCAATACCTTGAGTAGACAGCTAAAATACATAAAATAAATGTCACGAACTGAGTTCTGTCAGTTTATTTAGACCTTACATGTCTTCTCGTTCACTGTTACTCTTTACAGCTTCATTTCCAATACAGTTTAACAATCTGTTAGAACACACATACGCTATGTAAATCGTCAAGGGAGGACTGGCTGGGACAAGAAGTGCCATAAAGTAAAATAAAATTCAACTTACTGTCTAACCTGGCATATATTACCGTGTACCGTGCTTTCTCTTACCGGTGGAGCCATATCATATGTATTTCCTGTGTGTACCTTACAATTTCCGTTTTCCATCGTCTCCCGTCTCTACTGCACTTCTATCTTAAAATTTCCGACACTAAAATTAAATTGTCTGCTCTTCTCGTCTGTCTCAAGACAGAGAAATGGGTAGAATAACATACTATTTTATGAATACTAACGCAAGTAATCTGCCTCATGGATGGAATAGCATTGCAGTAAAATTTCAATAGCTAACAGTCGTCTTGTCTAGGACTTTTAAAGACTTGTGAGTGTGTGAATGTAAATGGTGTTCCTTGAAATACCACCAGAGAGATAAGATTAGGGTTTTTGCTCCAGTTTTTCAACCTTAAAATGCAAAGAGTAGTAAAAAGGATAAGTTATGACTGTGAGGATAAGGAGTCTCGCCGGAAAGAAGTCAAGTGAGAAAACAGGGGACGAGAGACGAGACGTGTGTGTTTGGAAAAACATTCTGTACTTAAGGAAGATTGGAGGAGAAAAAGTTCACTTTTTGACATTTACTTGACACCATTCAAGACATGACAGTTGACAGCCATCCCGTGATTTTGCATATGCATTTTTCTCTCTGAACTCTCTCAGTTTGTACTTGTGGGGATCTAAGTAGAAGACAGATGATCCTCGTCCTTCTTCCGAGTTAGTTCATGACATGAAATATGTATTACCGAGGTATTGTTGACTTTAAATTATTAATGCTTTTGAGACAAGCGTCACAAGGTATGCAGTTTATATTTGAACCAAGAAGATTGGAGGTTGAATCAAAGAGTTTCTTACCTTACACTGTGAATTTTGTATTCACAAGTGGCAGCCTGATTTGAATATTATTGAGCTCATGTGGACCGGGAGTCGTGTAATGTCATAATTTAATTGGGAGCAATGGTTTAGGGCGTGCAATGTGACGAACTAAATTATGAATAACTATATTTATAGAAACTTCATCGTGAGATTTGGCATTCGATTTCCCCCGTTGAGTCCTGAGCATATTGAAGTTCTAGACATATTTGTCCATATCCCCTTGTTGCACACAACACAAATTGAATGGTTTACTTTTGACGGTATAAGGAATTTAAGCTGAAGAGCTCTTGAGAAACAAGAAGAGTCGACGAACAGGATGATGATTTAAGCAATTTAGCTGGGGTTAGACTTAAGACACCATCCTAAAAAGCTCGAGGGATGAATTGATCTTTTACTCGGTGATATTGAGAGAGGGTGAGAAGAATCTTGTCTTTACGTACATAAGATGTCATCGAGAAAGACATGAGATTGTCTTCTTATCTAAAATTGAAGAGAGGATCCTTTTCTCTCGTCTTTTTTTTGTGGTTGTCTCTTCCGTCCCCTTTCTTCTAAGTTGTCCTGTAAGTAAGATGATCAGCAGTATAGGTGAACAAGATGAAAGGGATAAAAAGAAAGGTTGGTGGTGGTGGTGACTGTAGTGTCACTCTCGTCACTTGTTCATCCACAAGTGGATATCATCCTGAGAGAGGACGATACATGTCCATGTAATTTAGACCATATTGTTATCTCTAAGGATGGCCACTTAGTGTCACGAGAGTAGCAGGTGTCCCATCACAATCTTTTCACTTCGAATGATCATATTATGATGTGAGATGACTATAAATATCACCACTTCCTACTCCAGTAGAAAGGAATCCTTTTCAAATTCATGGGATTGGATGATGATTTTTTCCTGTGTGTATTCAGTCTATCTATATGCTTTGCACTTCACTGTGATCGTGATTGAAGTTACATGCCTAACGTCCACAAAGGTACGAGCAAAGACTAAGCTGTACAAAAGGAGAACTGGACATATTCATAAGAATTTTGAATGTTGAATGATAGCGTTTATTTAAAGAATGGAAGAAGTGGTAGCAAGAAACGACGAGGAGAGTGACGAAGCTAAAATAACTCTAGATTCTTTCAGTTCATCAGTATCAGTAAGAAAAGAAAAATAAATGAGGCAAAAAATAGTGTTAGTCAAAAGTCACATTTATTCCGAGGTAAAAGACAGTATTCCTACCACAGGAATCATTGAGCTCATGAATGCTTAAAAAGACTTCTTGATTTCATTAAAAGTTTGTCATGTCATTTCATCTGTCGAGGAAGTCGAGTTTGGAATAAATTGACAGTTTAAGACGACACAAAATATCTTAATTGTTCATTGTTTGGGAAGCGATGTGAAAGAGTCTTTCTTGAGAGCATATAGTAGTGTGCTGTTCAGATTTACAATTGTTTCCACTGTAGGGAATCAGCAAGTAACTTTTATGTGGGTGCGAAATGTCACAGAGGTTCGAATAAAGTACCCGTTTGCATGGTTGAGTGATGCACAAGATGTTGTGTTTTGAAACATTTCAACGCAATGACTAGCTTAATTTATACCGGTTGTTGTGAGTACTTTATACAAAATGAGTTGTCAAACTGTGTGAAACTGGTAAATTGAATACATAATTGTGTGTTTCACCTGTAAGCAAAAGATATATTGAAGAAGACATTCCTACAGTTTTGGTCGCATTTGCTTCATGGCACAGAGCACGGGGGATAAAAGGATTGAAATAAAAGACCATGAACTAACTTATTTCTGAACAAAAACATCCCCAAAGCTAAAAGTGCGGTTAGAAATGACTTTCCAGAAGTAGGAATCACATAATGGCATCATTATTGCCATCGTGTCTCATTTAGATCCTCGTCTCATCTCATCAGAGTCCTCCTCACGAAGTAAAAGTACAATGGGTTAAAGAAAAACGTCCTCTTCAAAAGTCCAAAGTTGCTGTGCTCATCGTTTGACAAAAAGAGTGACTGACACGCTTTATTAAAAGCGTCTGATCGCCACTCTCTTTAAACATTAGGAACGCTCACCCATGAAATTCTTTATGGAAAAGTCAAAGGACTTGAGCTCTTCCCTGGTTCTCTGTCTATTGTACCGGATCTACCTTACGGAGAGAAAAGACTCAGTTTTTCCAGCATCATCTCTCCTGCTAAATAAATGATACAATTTCACGGTTCGAACACAATGAGACGACCAACATACAATACATGTGTAACAGACGACAAGCGCTTCTTTATCCTTTGATGTGATGTAATCCTCTGAGCTTATTATTGGATGGAGACAATATGGAAGTGTGAAATAAGCTGGGATTT
>JAQGAB010002745.1:0-11238 GCA_034696565.1 Isotomurus graminis
GTGACCCCCAATGGCAAACACTTGTTCGGAAAATGGTCCGAGGATTTCCAATCACTTGAAATGGCTGTTACTTATCGACATGTCAATTGTCCTGTAATTAAAACAAGTATGACGAATATGATTGAAACTCTTTGCTAACGATTTGGCTGTCCTTGTAACCAATCAATCAAATCATCATATCTGCTACAGACAGTGGCAGTCTATTCGACTAACTGGAGTTGTAGGGTACTAGTAGCATCATCATGGGGGTTCACAAACTTGCAACATGGACCCTTTGGGGGACTTTAATACATATTTTATGTCTCGTGGGACTGGGATCAGGTCAGGACTTTCAACCTGTTGTCTCTCTGCCTAACTTGGGAAGCGTAAGAGGAATTCAGGCCGTTACGTCGCGGGATCAAACCCCTTATTATACATTTCATGGAATCCGTAAGTAATCTCAAACAATTTATAATGACCAGTTATAAATAAGTTTCAACATAATACCTAAATTCTTAGCATATGCTGAAGAATCGTCCTACATGGGAAACAACAGATTTCAGGTAACTTTACACAGAATAGCTTTCAATTTTCTCAGTTGTTGTTGTTGTGTAACATTCGAATGCTAATCGCAGCCATCAAAAATTCGCACAACACCTTATGGCGGTCCTGACGATCCCCTCACCGCAGACCTTTTGGTTTATTGTCCGCAAGAGGCAATTCTGGATTTATCGAATTTAACTATTGGAATTGAAGAACGGATTTCAAAATCTCAGGATTTTATGCAGATCTTTGCAGCTATTCGTGAAAAGAAAAGACAGAATTCGCGTGACTTCAGAAAGTACTCGAGTCGTGAAGAACTCAAGAAGGCGTATGCTGATGGACCTATTGAGGCCATGGGTCGAGAAGATTGGTAATAACTTTGATTTCTTACTCCTTTGCAATTTTACATTTTTGCATAGAAATGTTTTGATAAATGTTAATCTCCCCTACAAACTTATAGCTTCAATTACAATACAATAACTATAATGCATATAATATTTTAGTTTAACACTCAACATAAATACTCCTGCCATCCCAGATGATCTTGAAAATTCTACTCAACTGTACCCGGTGGTCGTGTTCTTTCATGGTGAGTCATAACAATTTTTTATTAATATTTATGAAGTAATCTTGAATGTTAAAAAAATAATCTTTGCAGGAGGTGGTTCTGACGCCGTGTGGGGATCTGCTTTTACAGCCCTAAGAATGTTGGAACACAAAGTTGTTCTTGTGACACTAAATTACAGGTGAATACTCAACCTGTATTTGACAGTGGATTGGTTAATTTAGTTTCTATCTGTTGTATAAGGTGTTACTGAATTTGCATCACTTTCACAGATTGGGCACTTTGGGAGCTCTGAACTTGGGAACAATGGAAGCCCCTGGTAATGCAGGGCAGTACGATGGAATAGTGTGTCTGGAATGGATTAACAAATACATCAAGTAAGCCTCCCATAATATCCTTTGAATTAACTTTTATGATTTACGACTGGTGCAGACATTTCGGAGGAAACCCTGACCGCGTGATCATCTCTGGACAATCTGCCGGTTCAATGATGGTTGCGAATCTTGTGCTCACCCCAATGGTAGCAAACCATCCAGAGAGAAGTAAACTGTTCCATGGAGTTTGGGGATTCTCTGGTGCTGCAATCAGTGTCTGGGCTACTGCAGAAGAACCGTCATTGAGACATCACTTAACTGTTGCCGAATATGCTGGATGTTATGATGAGACAACGGGAGATAATATGAAGGCAGTTGTAGATTGCATGCGAACCAAAGATCTCAAGACACTGGTCACATCTCTTGCACTGTACCAACATCAAGAAGAGTCTAAAGGAAGACTTGGATTCGATGCTAAGATGCCTTCCCTTCAGAACACTGACCTTGAAGCCCAAGGATTGGAACTATTCATGCCTAGACATCCCTTCGAAGTTCTCCAAGCAGGAGAAGGTCTCGGCGTCCCCATGGTCCTTGGGGCAACCAGACACGATGGGTCGTTTCCGCTGGATGACATTTACAATAATTATATCATTCCTAACGAACTCGATAAGAACGAGACGTTCATAAGGAATGATCTCCTACCTCATTTACTCGATGCACTTGGTTAGCTTTTACTCAACAAAAATATGAAATTATTGCCAGTGGCCCCTGCTGCAGTGAGTACTGAGGTTCTATTGTTCTTATTATACACTTACAGGTATCAAAGACAGTACTGGAGAGATGTATCATGCTATGGCAAGAACATACTTAGGAGATGCGGCTATGACTGGAACTCTTCCAGATAAATTACCTGGAATGCTGGATGTAAGTGATACATTGGTTTTTACTATTAAACTTTTGGTCCCTCTGCTAAGCAAACCACTTATTGTGCCTTGAAGATGGTCACTATCATGGCTTTCAAAGCAGCTGAGTACGAAACCCTGCGACTCCAATCTAAGTACCACACCCCCAACGTATACTTTTACAGCTTGGATTATGTTGGCCGATGGAGTTTGTATGGTTTCTTGTGGGGTCAATCTGACATTCCTGGCGGTATTTGCCACACGGTATGCCTACAAAAAAACCCACAGTAGGATCATGCAGAATATTTTAATTCAATGTATTTTGTGTAGGACGATCTAATCTATTTCTTTTGGCTGGGACCTCTTATGAATGAAGACATGAAAGTCAGTCGAAGATGGATGGAATATTTCATTAATTTCGTTAATTACGGGTTAGCTTTTATTCTACGCACACTATACCTGTTGAGTCTTCGTTCGTAATCTATGCTGTTTTTAATAACCCTGTGCATGTTTAAATATTCCAGAAACCCTAATGGAAGAAACGTCTCCCCAAGTCAAGAAGTATGGCCAAGATTCAATGCTCTCACACATGTATCGATAAGCCTCAATCGGTCTGATAAAGTCGTGTATAACACTCCAGATTCTTGGATTGGACCTGCACACGAATTAGCGTGGAATAAAAGTGTGCCTGAGCCTCCCACAACTTCCCCTCCCGAAAATTCTGGGAATACGCAGATTGCATCTTTAGCTGCTTTGATCCCACTGGCTTTAGTATCCATCTTCAGATATGCTTTGTAGTCATAAACTGACAAGTACATACAACTTATGAATAAACACTAAATAGTTGTACTCAGTTTTCAAGAGGTTTATGATGCTCGATTGAATTGGGGATAAACCAACAATAAACCTATCCTCCATTAGTACTTTTTTCTTTATTATATTAACGAGCTGCATTTTTCTGACTCTAACATAACAAATTATATGTATAATATTCCATCTGACCATAAAACTGGAATCTTGCAGTTGCAGCTTTCTCCACAACTCTTACTTGTAGCCTTTTGTTTAAAAATATTCAATCGACTTGAGAGTTCACGGGGAGTCATCCTTTTAAGACAAAAATTTGAGGCCACAGTCAGCATCTAAGTGTTTTATGCTTATGGAACAAACATAAGATATGTACGTAAAAAATAACACTTGAACTCATCCAGTTAACCTTGAGTCATAAACATATCCAAAAGAAGTAATATGAGAGTTCGGCAACTTCATACGATGAATATATGGGAATCGTGTGCATATAATGTGTTCCAAGAATTTACTTATGAATCATTAAAATAGTGTAAGGTATATTTTTGCATGTAGTTTTTCTCACGAACCGTATCATCTGAAGTCTTATGCAGCACCAGTCTAGCCCTCGTTTAGACCTGATGGTTCTTCAATCTACTTGCGATTACTTGTGGTTTGTCCATGTACCTTTATTTTTATGCAACCTACCTCGAACGGATAACCTGATCCAGTGAAGTTGCATGCATTTATAATCCAAACAAACGAGCACAAAGAGGTATGTGGACTGACCTATGCCACGAATTCTGCAGAATTAGCAAGTAGTTACTCCCAATTCTGAGAACTCAAGCAACTCGTTTCTAGTCTTTGTGTACATAATTACAGTTTTTATATCTCTCCAGTCTTCACTGCTGGTTTCTTACTACCTTATCATACTCTCGTTAATTCGCAGTGTGCCTGGCAGTATTATGAAATTCTTGTATAGTGCAAACTGTATACTATACACACACGCTTATTATTGGAGAGCTGTCATTGAGACCTCGAACCATGTCCTTCCCTAACATTTTCGCTGTTAGACTGGATGCAACTCTTATACCCGTAGTAAATCTTCGTCTGCGATGGGCACATCACACATATGCAAGGATCTTGGATTCATTTATTTATTTTTATTTAAGCGCGTTCTTTCTGGGAATACACTCAATTCTTTTCAATATACACGTTTAACTACATTGTAAAATACTCACAAAGTTATATGACGGGTACCCGAATTGAATCGGGTCTAATATTGACTTTTAATTGCAATTGAACGATAACTACAGTTTAGTTGTGCCGTGACGAGCGCAGTAAAGCAACTTTGGGATATCTGTACTTGTTCTTTAATCAGCGTCATTGTGATCGATGTTCGAGAGACGGAAGGAGGATTTCTATGGGGTACTTTAACTTTTTCCTGTGAAATTGTTCAAAAGCCTTTTAAATATACTCGCTTGGGAGTTCCTTGCTCTTTTAAGTAGCTACAGCGTAGGTGGTAAGTATGGTATTTGTCACACATATAATCCGTAGAAAAGTACCTTTTAAGTTTTACTCAAGTCTGGCCATAATCCCTTCATTGTAAGACCTCTGTTATGTACATAAAATCGAAGTCACCTTCGGATTTTGAGGACACGAGACGCTGTCTGAGGATATTTGTGTGTGATTTGCACTTGTGTGCTAATAGTATGCAAACATTTTTGAGTAACGCTTGTGCCATTATTCAGTCGGATTTTTATTATTATCTACTGTAATGATGTTTTAATATAATTACTGAGGCTTTGAAAAGCCGAATGTTGACTTATTATTTCATGACCGCAGAGCTATCGATTGATCAAGTAAATGAATCTTAAATGATAGTTAAGGATTGCTAAATATTAGATGAATCATTCCTAATTCCTATTAGAGTAGCTGAGTAATCAAGTGATGTATATTAAGGAGAAGGGTAAGTGCGCATTCTGTATCTGACTGAAGTACTTTTCTCCAAGAAATATGGAAAATTGGATTGTTTCTAGATAAAACGTACGACAGTTTAATCTTAACTTTGTGTACCAACGGTAAATGTACCACAAAAATATTCCTTTTTCGTGGAAATGTCAACCAACTTAATTGTACTGTATTTCATGCACAATTGATGATGGGTACATCCCGATTGTTGGGTCAGCAACTACTTATCCTTGTTACCTTGTTGATTGCATTGGCCATAGGCCATATGAGAAAATTCAAATCTGTGTTAGTCTGAACTGAGGGGATGTAATATTTGTAATTACCAGCGGTTGGCTAGAACATTCAATAATCTACGTTTACATCAACCTGTGGATTAGCTTATTTCACTCGTCTCAATCGATTCATGCAAAGTTGCAAAGATGCCTCATTTTTCAGAACTTTTCTATTCATCACTAAAGATAAGCGAACTTATTTATTTGTCTCTTATTTATTTGTCCCCTTTTAAATTAATGTTTAACGGTCAATGCTAAATAAACTTTTTTTCACTTCATAATACTGATAATCATCTATGTTTGTCTATACTCAGCCCTGAATGAGAAAATCGTGTTAGTTATGTTACATTAAACACTTAAATGATGCACCAGACTTCTGGTATTGTAATTATGCCATTTATTTCGGGGGTCTGCTATGGAACTCGGCTTAAAATTCAAAGATTTTGATATTGAACGCTTGGACATCTCTACCTCCTACTACCCATAAACCTCTAAAATATTGATGAGTTACTCGAAGTTAAATTATCACCATTAAGTACTAATACATTATTTGGAAATAGTATGTAGCATTTAGCACTCACGAGGACCACAGTACTAGCTAATGGGCTATATGTATACATATAAATAATATATTTCATGTAAATATTGGAAGCTGCTTCCCCGAACGGGACGCAGACTTAATAAGACGACAAATTCAATCTTCAAATATGAATGGCCTAAAGCTATTTTCGGCTTTCGGTGTAATGACGATACCCTATTTCCCAGTAAAGCAAACAGTGTCCCATCATTCACCCAATTTTTATAAATAAGTACAACTGAAATCTTTCTTATTCGATTGTAGAACTTCACTGGAAACTCGGTGCATTGTAGAGTTTCTTTACACATTCATTTTCCTTGTATTTACTAATTTACTTCCTGAGTTCTTGTATTATTTTTCTTAAAAACAGTCTCATTCTTCTTAGAAATACGAGAACACGGGTTTTAATTCGCTTTTTCTGTTTAATTTGGAGACCCACGACGGTTGGAAAAATGTTGCCTTCATCTGGATCTCACAGTGTACAACGGGGAGAAGCTGAAGTCAATGTGTTAGGGCTTCATCCCTGGTCTTGTCAAGATACTGTTTCAAGTATGTCCACTGAAGTCAAAACTCTTACCGATAAGCTCAAAGATATTGAAGTCTTTTTGAGCCAAAGCAGCGTTTGCGAAATGTCTCAAAGTCAGAATCCTTCTCTTCAAGTTCAACATCCCTTCATCGCCCCGTACCAAAATTCATGTAGATCACTAACAAATTTATATTCTAAACATTTTATCAAATTGAAATATTTAAAGAATTTAAACTTAATTTGACAGCGGAATACGGAAATGTTCCACAAGCTTTTGACAGAGCTTTGCTTGATTTCTTCCACCGAATCCCTTCTCAACCTGACTTCGGTGAAAAGGTATCTGCTAATAGTAAATGTTTCCTGATGTTTACCTGTTACTCGAATCTAAATCATATCAATTATTGCGTTTAGTGGTCGCTACTGCAATTGCCTCAAAAATTGGAAGAAATGTTACTTCAGTTAGGAACTCTGCAGAGGAAACTGATCGAAGGGGAAATTCTTGTGTGGAAGCGAGAGCATCAGCTTTCGAAAAACGGGTTCAAAGCATTTTCAAAAAACCTGAATGATATCCAAAAATTTTGTGAAGAGTTTCTTGAAGCACACATCACTCTCCACAAGAATTTTCAACTGCTTTACGAGTCATTAGTTACGCACCACAGTCAAGCACAGAATCCTACACTGTCTCACACATTTCAGACTTTGAAATCACACGCAGTTGCATTGCTTAGTGAATTTCTGAACGCAACTTTAGTCGTTGAAAGCGAGCCGTCTGAAGTAATCAAGATAAATACAAGGTATGCATTTTAAATTACTTTTATCCGCAAACAGTGTTTTTCTTATTATATTTCATACAGATTTGCTCACTCAGTAGCACTTCGGCATTTACTTGGTCACAAATTGTACTTAAAAAGCCAATACATCTCTATCAAAGCCAGCATTATTAGTGAATTGACTGCCAGGGAACAAGTTGAAGATAAGAATACACACCGTGGAGTTAGCAGGTCAAATATCAACCCAGTCAGACCTTCGGGAGTGATAATTCCTGAATCTGTGAAAATGGAGCTGGTGGATCACAAGTTTGTTGGGCACTTTAAAAATCTTCAGCTGCGGAACATTGATAGGAAAAGTAAGAAAGTAAAAAACACTGCATTTCCTACTAACCCCAAGCAGTCCAGATCGGCTTTGTCTCACCGAAGACCACCTTCAGATTTGGACGAGATAGAAGCATTCCCACAGCAAGAAACACCTTCCAAAGAAATTCTATCGTCTACTGTGACCGATGAGAAGTTCTGTCTACATTTCCAAACTGAAATTCGGTGTTGCATGATAGATTTTAATGTGAGAAATTCGACATCATCAAACTATTTATTCGGCGTCATTTATATATGTGACTTTAATATATATGTGGCCACATATATGTTGTGTATAGGTTTGGACCATATCTCTTCCAGTGGTGGTTGTTACTCACGGGATTCAAGAACCTCAAGCTTACGCTACGATGGCTTGGGACAACTCTTTCGGATGTATTAAGGACTCGTCTTATTCTCTCGTCAATCGAATCCCTTTCACTGTCCCAATGCAAGTCCCTTGGGAATCGTTAGCGGAAATGCTGAGCATTAAATTCGAACAAGCTACAGGAAAAGGACTTGAACCCTTTCAGCTTGAATCATTAAAGTTTAAGTTGATTCCAGAGTTGCAGTATCATGTTACCCCTGACTCAAATGCTGCAGCAACTCAGGAAGTCAGTTTTACTAGAATGAGCAAATCAACGCTCAGTGGATGTCCCTTTTCTTTTTGGGAGTGGTTTTACTCATCAATGAAGCTGGTGGAGAAACATGCTCTCAGTAATTGGAAGAATGGGGCAATTTATGGATTCATTGCAAGAAGAGACGCTGAAATTCTATTGCAAGGATCCAGTCCTGGAGTTTTTCTTGTTAGGTTTTCGGACACAGTGCTCGGTGGAATTTCTTTCACTTTTGTGGGGCGAGGTGAGTTGAAATTTTGAATGTACAAAATAATGAAATCGTTATTACCCAAGTGCACAAGTTGACCTGGTTTACAGACGGACACGTTCACAGCATTACTCCGTTGACCAGCAAAAATCTAAGTTTTAGAAGTTTATCCGACTCCATTTGGGATTTAGACACTTTAACCCACGTCTACCCAAACACACCAAAAGTGAAAGTATTCCCCCAGCCAAATAGATCTGGTTTTTGTAAGTATCATTTAGTTAAATTGTGCTGTACATAATAGGTGTGCTTTCGATAATTAGTAGACCGTTTTTCTTTCAGCCTCGCCACCACCAACCTCCAACTCGGCTACTACTTCACAAAATGTAACGCAGACGGGCGAATCTTCTAGACTTGCAATGAATTTTAGATTGTCTGACTATGTTATGTGCGTACCAAAAATTACACTACCACCTAAATATTGCTAAGAAGCTCAATTAGCTCCTAAGCAGCACATGGTTAAATCAGTTGCATTAAAGCCGGTAAATTATAACAAATTTTTCTGTATGAATTCCCCCCACTTATTGAGTGTATGCTGATCGAGTTAGAAAAAGTTAGTGCATAAATATGATGTATGTACTGATATAATAACTGAAACATTAACTGATTTGAAAGTTCAACTCTGAAAAAACTGGTCGTATTGCTAGATAGAGTGAAACTGATGCATATTTAAGATCCTCAGGAAGTTTCAAGATGATTAGAGTAACAGTGCCATTGTGCCACTCGAGCTTAACCTCAGCTACACACACACTGCTAATTTCTGTGTAGAGCTGTAATGTGCAGCTAATTAAGGGAAGTAGTCATGATTAGTTAAAATGAAAAGTATAAAAACTTCTTTATTTAATACTTTAGTTTAAATAAGATTGTGCGCATATAATATAACATACGTATCAACAAGTACAAGTAATCTATATTACCGTAAAGAAATACAGTACAGATTATTGTCACTTTAAAACAAAGTTAATAGTATACATATAACAAGAAAGGTAAAGCAATCAACTATCAATAATAAGATAAATAAAGCTCAACGTGTGAAGTCTGCGACTATAATTTATTTAAAAAATTAACAGCATCCTTTCTTTAGCAACACATACATGCTTTTCGTATTCTTTGGTAGAGATCAGTCCTATTTACGATACAAAAATATTCAGTGTGTAAAGCACCTGTGCACTAATAAGGACGGTACACAACCGTCTGTCATAATTGTGTATGGCGAACATTTGAGCATTATAATGGACACTAAGTAATGACTTGTCAACTTCAGACTTCCTTTAATGGTCCACATGACGAATAGTGACCTACAAGAGCAAATAAATTGAATTTTAAATTACTCTCTTCCCACTTTTAAACCTTGCCAATATCTTGACGTAATTTACCTTTGTGAAGCCCATGTTGGGTATTCCATGTACGTAATTTTCCAAGTAGAAGGGAGGCCTCCAGTCCAATGTGAACCAAGAGCAGAACTTCTCTAGAATTGGATGCCCACCTTTCCATTTTTCACAACCATGTGGAACTTTGAATAACGGTCTATCGAATGGATAACCCATTGGCCTTGCATCAGGGTACTTCCGGTTCCCAATTCCACAATAAATTGGAGCTGGTCTACACTGGGACCCGAAAGGATTCTGCTCCTTTTCAAAAACAGCATCTTCATCTCCATTCGTAACCATTACGAAGATATCGAACGCCATTCCATCAGGAGTTCCTCTTGGAAGAAGCAAATGGTGCGGCCATCCACACCCACAATTTGGTGACTCCGGGTTATTTCCCAGTTCTCTTCGCAGAGTTGCGAGAGACTTTGCCCATGTGTTTGTCAACGCTGAATCCGTAGAATGTCGAGTAATGACTGTCTTCCCAACTTTCACTTCACAATGAAAAAAATTAAGCTTATTAGCATTCATCGAAGATGGATTATTGTTGAAAGGCTACTTACACTGAGTCTTAAACATGTCTAAATGAACAAACAGCTTTCCTTGCTCCTCCATTGTGAATCTCTTTCCGTGTAAGTTGTACCGTGGAGCAATAAAAATCCTAACTGTTGCAGAGTCACTGTGGCTTTTAGCACAAGGCAGGCGCTCCTACAAGTTAATTCAATTACATGTTTTAATGTTGATGGTCTTAGGTTGATCATCTCGCTGTCATAAGATGCAACTAACTAAAGTACCAAGTGAATTTCGTATGAAAACTCTTCGTGGTTCATGTGAGTGGCACACACTGGGACATAGTCGGGAAGGTCGTCTTGTGTATCATTAAGTTTGAAAGCAAGTCCTAACGCGAGATCAAACTTCTTCTGAGAGAAAAATGTGTGAAGATGGTTTGACTTTCCGTGATCTGGGAACACGTTGATGTCTGTCACTGATACACCGTCCCAGCGTAATGGCCATTCTCCCTGTTACAAAACAATATGAAAACATTCTACTAATAAACCGTTTAACTAACGAAATAACTAAGAGGTGCTTGAGATGCAAAACGATTTAGTAAACAGTGGATGTGGTTTGGATGGATATGAGGGATATATATTCCGTTGTCTTGCAGAAGCTGCAGCCTTTTTTCAGGATTTCCGATGTTTCTTTGAACCTCAGCAGCTTTTTGTTCAGGAGTAGCTCGTTGACGTGCAGCTCTTCTACCTTCAGCCGCTGCAGCTTTTTAGGAACTGGAGCAGCACTTTTGTGTAGTACTAGTGTAAAAGTAATTCTCCATATTGTACGTTAACGGGATTCAAATTCCACGTAGACTGTTTAATGTGTAGTGGTGGTGGTGTTAACCTAATTCTCGATATTTTATGTAGACCGCTGTT